>DWCF01007399.1:0-10765 GCA_018230265.1 Delias oraia
CCGCAGCCGAACCAAAGTGATTGACGTTGCCCGCCGTATTAGTAAGTCGAAGTGGCAATGGGCTGGCCACATCGCTCAACGAACAGACAACCGCTGTTGAAGAAATGTTCTCGAGTGGCGACCGCGTACCGGAAAGCGCAGAGTGGGACGTTCCGCCACGCAATGGAAAGACGATCTCACGAAGGTCGCGGGCAATCGCTGTATCCAGATCGTTAAAGATCCACTACGTGGGCGTCTTTGAGGCAGGCTTATAGCTAGCAGTGGACTTGATAGACTAATGATGAAGTATAATTTCCAGAGTGGCGACATGGCTGAATCCCTGGCAGATTAGAACGTCATATACAAGTCCGGTGCAAGTTGAGAGCGTCGCAAATGCGTCACAAACGTAACTTCGCTGTTTTATTCCTAATATACTGCCTTTTATTATTAAAAAAAATGTTCTAAAGTTTTATTTTTGCTGCATTAATTACATGCTTTGTGTTATTTCAATATTTAATACAGTATTCTTTCTAAGCAACGAGATTTTTAAGAATTCTATTATTACTCAACGTGAAACGCCACTTGTACTGTGTTTCGCTGAGTGGTTGAGGATATCGGAGGCCGGTTGAGTGTCATAAAAAAAGCCGGCAACACAACGCGCGGTTGTTCATGGGCGGCGGTGTTCTCTTTCCATATAGGATACCCACTTGCTCCGTTGTCCGCTATACTATAAAAAAATTACATTATTTTATTATTGAACCTAAACGTACGGTTAATTGATGAAAAATTTTCAGTATTTTAACGGATCTAAATGGCTTGTATGCGGAAACGAAGAAACAGTTGGAGCAAATCACTGGTAAAAGGAGTACAGAGGAATGGATCGTATCGTTCTTTGATAACATATTAAAGAATATAGAAGAGCTGCATAGGGTCTCCAGTGTACGAAGACAAGTCGGGGCGACTGTTCGTCCGAATTATCAATAAGTATAATAGTACAATGCAATGTAAATATTGATTGTCAAAATTCAAAATATACTTTACGTATTGTAAGATGCTGTTTTTTTTAAAATAAATTATGCATTTTAGCTTATTTTATGAAAGCATGACATTGAATTCAGTGATTGATTTTTGTGAACTTTTGTAAAGCTACTGTTTATTTATTACGGTTATGGACTCGTATGATTTAAATACGTCTACGGAGTCTTGTCAGAGATATTTTGTATAAACCTAAGTTTTTATTAATAAATAAATTTTATGGCGACCGCGTACCGGAAAATGCAAAGTTGGACGTACCGCCACGCGATGGATAGACGATCTCATGAAGGTCGCGGGCAACCGCTGGATCCCGATCACTCAAGATCGTAATGGGTGGGCGTCTTTGGGGGAGGCCTATGTCCAGCAGTGGACTTGATTGGCTGATGATAATGATGGCGCAAACGACTTATTACTGGTAGTTTAAGTTTTGGCACTACTACTTAACAAAAATCTACATTCAATACAGATACGAAATTGTTTACTGAGCCACTGGAGTCCCGGTATCCCAGTTACAACCCCCAGGAATCTACTAAACAACCTTATGAATAAAATGTATAAAGTATGTTCGATTTTTCTAGAAGTAATATTTATAATTGCAATATAGATACACAGTTTTCACAATATCAATTTTAATTTTAGCCATATCGATGAAAGCTGTCAAGCTAACGTTAAAAACTTTTGTCTTATTTTTCATCCATTTACTTAAATAGACATAAGTTATAGCACATGTTATTAAAAATGAAATCGCCCCATAAAACTGTCTTACTCTCGGAAAGTTATTTTTAAATTACGAATATAACTTAATAAATTACGAATAATTTTAAATACAAGATAACACATTTATGTATATCAATGATATTAAACATATCACATTACAAAATAAATGCACTGGTAATAGAAGCCGAGTTTTACAAAGGTAATATATGTGTCTGTAATTTTGTATTTGGTTAAAGTACGAATTGGAAATTTATAATGTTGATTTTGTTTTAGACGAGATACGTATTTCTATTAAGTTAATTGAATCAAGAACCTGGCGTTGGTATTAGTGAAAGGAAGATGTTATTTCTCTCTACGTAATTCACTTAACACTTGGACAAAAAAA
Organism: Delias oraia; assembly: GCA_018230265.1. NCBI lineage: Eukaryota > Metazoa > Arthropoda > Insecta > Lepidoptera > Pieridae > Delias > Delias oraia. Next base: position 2,117 of record DWCF01007399.1, read on the forward strand.
ATAGTGAGAAAGCTATTATCGGCTTATGTTAGGGGTTTCTCGTGTCTAAATTTAGAGCTGTCCTTATTTACTTTACTGCTGCATTTCAATGCGATTTTGTTTTATAAATGTTTTTTTAAAATTAATTTGTTAGGAATTTGAATAAATATGTTTTTATAATTTTTATATGGCAGTAAGTAATGCTAACATTTTAGTTGTTTATATCATTCCGGGTGATACAGCATAATTAGTGCTCAAACATAGCTTTCCTATGGAAGATGTGATGGGCATTTAATAGTAGCGCATTTATAAAAAATACTTTATTTTTTTTGAAGTAGTAGCAATGTGCAGGTAGCAGGTTCTAAAATATATGTTTTTTATAGTATAGCGGACAATGGAGCAGGTGGGTCTCCTATATGTTAAGAGAAAACCACCGCCCATGAACAACCGCGCACAGTACGTGTATTGGTAGTATTGCCGGCTTTTTACGCCAGCGGCTTTTTTAAAGCGGCACTTCCGATATCCTTACTCTCTTTGCGAAACACAATACAAGTACAGTTTCACGCTGAGTATTCTGTGAGCCCGTGGTATCAGTCCGGACGAGCCGGCCCAATTAGTGCGGCAACATATGATCAAACATGGCTCTCCAACGGGTGCATGATGCATATTGATATGATAATGATGCGTATTATTTCATATATTATGGTATGAAAAACTACATTATACCCAGTAATATAATAGATTTACTACACAGTAACCAGAGCTCTTGCTTCTCAATATATATCATTTATGGTTTCTTAATATATAGCATTTATTTGCTAGTTGCAAACACGAAGCAACCCTATACGCTACTAAGATCAAGATTAACGAAGGTGTCGGAGAGTGCGAAAAGTCAATTAAAAACTTTTATCGGCTGTCCGGCGATTAAGTCAGTTAATTACTAGTTGGAAGGACTACGGATTCCCATTTTATTCTGTTTATTTGAAATCGTTACTGGGATTAAGATAAGGAATAAAAGCATTTTCTCTTTGAATTTTGTTTTGATTGTGTATAAAATAATAGATTCGTTAAGAATATCACGTCATTAATATATCTAAGATTCTTTCTTTGTGTAATTATAAACATACTGTATGTAATTCTTTTCATTTTTTGACCTGGCGTTTTACAATATAATATGTCTTTACCCATGAAATTTCCGTTCTGCAGTATTGGCCTTTGAAGAATTTGTTACTTCCCGTCCAACTGATTTCTTTAAGAAGTGCACCAATAAGCTACCAGTGCGTTGGAAAAGATGCATTGATTGCATGGGTGATTACTTCGATTAATACAAATAAAAAATACTTGAAAAAAATTTATTTAAATTTTTTCATACAAAGTGGCAATTTCATAGGTAAAGACGTAATATCATCAATTCCTTCAACCCGTAGCCGCCTGCACATATGCATGTGTTTCATTGATAATTGCTTTTCGGTCTTTTACGTTAAAGCAATTTAAACATTTGTATTACTGGGGTTAAGTTAGAAAAGTTTTATTTCCGATACTTACCTAATCATGCATATGGAAACTGGAAAGTATCCAGTTTATCTTATTACATCCTATTACGAAACATGGCTGAACTTTATGATACTACTAAGTTTGTTAAAATATTGTGTATAAGTAATATTTTTTAAATTGTTTACATAACCCAACTGTAATAAAAAAAATCCATTACATATCAATAATGCAACGGACGCACTAATTTGGCGGGCTCGTCCGAAGTGATACCACGGGTTCACAGAATACTCAACATGAAACGGTACTTGTACAGTGTTTCGCTGAGTGATTGAGGATATTGAGGCCCATAAAAGTGCTTAAGTGGCGTAAAAATCCGCCAACACAACCAATGCGCGGACTATGGCGCGGTTGTTCAAGGGCGGCGGTGTTCTCTTAGCATATAGGATACCCACCTGCACTGTTGTCAGCTATACTATAAAAAAGCCTAATATGTTTTATTAAATTATGTTACAATAAAAATAAATTGAATAATTAGGATACTGATGTACACTACACAAGAATGAGCTCACTTATCATTTGACCATTGACACGAAAACATCAGATGGCAATTTTAGTATTTTTATTTTGCATATGTATTGTAAGTAGTTGTGCAAACTGGCAGACAGAGTATGGGCCATTTAAGAATTTATTGTACTCACATTGGATTTTCTGTAAGTATTTTGTTATGCTTCAGTTGTTTTTCATTATATATATGGTATTAGTAAGTTGAAGTGGTAATGGGCTGGCCACATCGCTTGATGAAATGATGGGGAAGAAAGGTTCTCGAAAGGTGACCGCGTACCGGAAAATCCAGAGTTGGACGTCCCGCCACGCGATGATAAGACGATCTCACGAAGGTCGCGGGCAACCACTGAATCCAGATCGCTCAGGATCGTAATAAGTGGGTGTCCTTGGGGGAGGCCTATGTCCAGCAGTGGAATATTATAATATATAATATTATATCAGACTATGATTATATTATGTTTTAAGTTACTGCGTTATATCATCCGTACAAGGAATAAACTTTTTTACTGTATCTAGAGCTGTTGTTTTATATATCATAAATATAATTTTAATGAATTATTGAGTTTATCAGCGTATAGTCAGCTTTTAAAATAAGACCATGTATATTAGAATTTTTGCTAATATTATTAACTAAATATAACATAAATTATCTCCGAAACTCCAAGAATTAAATCTAGGAAAACGAAGGCAGTCATCAATCAGTTCTAATAAAAAAATAATATATTATAAAGCTAATTTCCATTTATATTCAGGTGACCATAGCAGAAACGCCAATTTGGATGTAAGTGAGACCCAAGTTTATTTCTATGATTTCATAAATGACTATAACGCCAGTTTTATAATAAACAATGCCGTTGACGCCATCAGCAACTCATATAACTTGGACATAACAAGAGAAGTGAAATTCTTCGTGCCTGGATATAACTCTCACATCAGTAAGAATGCTCCGGAACAAATCAGAAAAGCTTTTAAAGAAATACCTAATGTGTACCTCATTATTGTTGACCATTCCATGTATACCGCTCTGAGAGGAGGATCGAGAAAGAGCTACGAACGTTCTGTGAAGTATTCCTACTATTTAGGCGTAGAGATCGGACGACTCCTTTCTCAATTACGAAGTATTGGTTTTCCTTCAGAAAGCATACACTGTATTGGCCACAGTCTTGGCTGTCACATTTTAGGTTACGCAGGCTCTATTTATTTTGATTTAACTTCAGAAAGAGTTAGAAGAATCACAGGAATCGATCCGGCAGGGCCTTGTTTCTCAAATAGTCTGATTAAGGAGCAACTCAAATCTGGTTCTGCTGATTACGTTGAAGTATTCCACTGTAATGCTGGCGGTTTAGGGAGCACCAGTGTTTTAGCTGATATAGATTTCTTCTTAAACGATGGGAAAATACAGCCACTTTGCAGTGTTGGGATTATACCTGGGTATGGTGAGGCAGATGCTGCAAAATGCAGTCATAAAGCATGTGTAAGGTATTGGGCGTATACAGTAACACATCCTGGTACCTTTTTGTCCTGGGCTTGTGATTCTTATAAGGACTTCAGAGATGGTAAATGCGCGGGCAATGAAGTGGCGATAGCAGGTTATTCCAATCCCGGTAACACATCTGGTGTTTTCTACGCTTCTACAGATTCTTATATTTATTTAAATTAAAGTTAGTTATAGGGTTTCAAATGTAACGAACGCAGAGAAAAATAAATTATAAAGTCTGCTAATAAAATATTACAGATAATATATTTTTTTTATTTACCTATTGTCAGAGAGAAGTTTTAATAAAATACAATGTGGTAATAAATTTTAAATTTTCTTATGTCTTGTATTTTACAGTTGTTGGTTTGAAGAAAACCGTATCCGTTGTTTATAAAGCTTCAATCATTTAAAAATTGTTTTCTATAAATCCATTCCAGGCTATACCAATGGTGATTTACCAAAGGGCCTTGCCAACTTTCTTTATAATTTTGTATAACAAATTAAAAAGATTTTGGAAATTGTAAGAATTCAAACCAAAAACACGAAGTCTTTGTCAAATTGAGTTACTGTTCACATTACCCGACTCCATAACGCAAAGTGAGTAGAAACGATGGGGTGATTTGTCAACGGGGACTTATGTCGAAAATTTTATATGCTCGAGAAAAGTTGAAAGCATTACGCTAGTTGATTTAAAGCGATGGCCATTTACATAATGTCGCACTTCACATAAAATTACGAATTTTATCGATAACTATTTATTAAAAAATATATAATTTAAGATGCAGTAAGAGTAGTAAGAGAGCGAGTTTTGAATAGACGAGTTAACAATGATGCTAACTTATTATAAATATGTGTTAAGCCCTACTTTATATATTAACAAAAGTTTTACTTCTGTTATTGATTAAATTAAAAGTATTTTCAACCGAAGACTGTTAAAATAACTTTCAAGCAATCCACCAGTGGCCCATCTAAGGGCTAGAAACTATTGTCTCAATAGTTGGTAGACTTGTTCTAGATGATCCATTAGGTCAATTGGCTCGCGTTTTCTCTAAAATAAAACGAAAAAAGACGCATTTTATGAAAGCAATAACAACTTAATGTTTATATATTAATATATTTGAATATGTTGACGTATGACAAATTTTTCCTCTATATATCATTAGCTACTTAGGATTTGCGCCAGTAATGAGAATAATCCCTATTAATATTAAAGTAGTTATAATAGCATAACATGGAGAAGCCAGCTCAGAGGCCCTTGATGGCGAAACTCTACTCAATTATAATAACATTATCAAGTTATTTACATTGCTTCAATTTTTTCATACACGGGTAAGTTTTGCATGTATACATTATAAATTATTTAAATTAATTGTAATCAAAAATAAGATTTTAAATGATTTATTTTCTTTATAAAGCATAAATGTTTTGCAAATAAAAAATGCAAAGCTATTTATTCAAGCTGGAATAGTAAAAGCTGTAATTATTCTGTTCTATGTTCTATATTCTATTCTCTATGAATGAAAATGTAAGGCATATTAAGCTAAAGTTTTGTAATCAAGACAATCTCTGGTTAAACCCTAGTTAGAAGGGATCATTGAAATATTTGTACCTCGAAAACGCCATTTATTCATTCAATTTAAGCTCGGGACGTCTACTAATGAGGCCGATCCTTGCTCTAGGAATGTGGTATCGAGATACCTCTACTATTTGAATGTTAAATTAAAAATTATTCAGCCACGATTTTCCTAAAACACTTTGGGTAACCTTAATAAACTGAGTAAAAAATTATAAGGATTTCATATAGGTACGTAGGTACTTACATATATCTTACGTTTAAACTTTAAATTAACTAATTATTTAGATGTAACGAGCAAGTAGGTTTAACTAGAACGAAAATGAGTAGAAAATAAAAAACCACTATTAAATTTTACTCTAATTAACAGACCATATGAGTGAGAAAATACACAGTAAACATTATATTTTAACGCGCTATTATCGCTAATATGCTATATCCGTTGTATGTACTCATTGCATATGTGAAGTTAAAGATAAAATATTAAAATTATAGAGACAAATTCATATATTGGAGTTATTGCAATTTCACACGTGAGAGAGCCTTGCTGAAGCATATGCGGACGCACTAAATGGGCCGGCTCGTCCGAAGTGGTAGAATCGGGGACTCATAGAATGCTCAGCGTAAAACGATACTTGTACTGTATTTTGCAGAGTGAGTGAGGATATCGGAGACCCTTAAAAATGCCGCTTAATTGGAGTAAAAAGCCAGCAACACAATCAATGCGCGGAGTGTGGCGCGGTTGTCCATGGCTGTCAGTGTTCTCTTATCATATAAGAGACCTACCTGCTTCGTTGTCCGCTATACTATATAAAAAAGGAAATTTAACAAAAAAAAATTTTAAACTTCGGGAGGCATACGAGCAGTAGCCTCACCACCATCAGCATCCACAGCCAGCACCATCCTTAGCCTAAACAGAACCGCGGGTGCGTTGTCATCCTTTCATATCTTCAGCAGAAGTGAAATTTTAAATCGATTTGGAAATTATATTTTGCCTATGAATGTGACTCTTCAAGTTTATGGATATACATTATTCCTAGACATCTCTAACATCGTAATATTAATATATTCGAAACGAATGTTTCGTGAACTCGTAGTAACCCAAGAAGCGTGCTGAGGCCGCAAACTGTACGGACAGACGACTTCGTTATTCAGTTTAGGTATTGATACGTTCAATTACTGTTTCCGTGTTTCGGTTCGAGTGATTTATTAGTTTAATTTGCATCGACATTCTAAAACTTGGTTAGAACTTATTCGGTTGTAACTATAAAATTTCAGTAAAAACCTTGAAATAATTTAATATATATTGATTATCCACTCGCTTGTTATAAAATATTGATGCAGTTCGCACCAGTGGGAGAGCCATGTGGAGCATATTCTGAAGCACTAATTGGTCACCTCGTCCTAATTGATACGGGCAGAAAACTCAGCGTGAAACGGTATTTGTACTGTGTTTCGCAGAGTGAGTGAGGATATCGGAGGCACTTAAAAAAGCCGGCAGCACAACCATTGCATGGACGGTGGTGCGGTTGTTTATGGACCGCGGTGGTCTTTTACCGTATAAGATACCTGCTCCGTTGTCCGCTACATAGTAAAAAAAAGTTAAAGGTTTGCAGTAAGAATGCAGATGAAACAATAATATCATAATTTATATCACATATACAGTAATTTACGTTGCTTCCCCGATAGGGGTTGCCTTAATGCACCTTAATGTACCTTAGTGTAGACAAATTGTAAATTATCTAGTGTTGGGTTGACTAAGAACCATTTTTATTATTAAATAGACCATACAAGTCTTTCCTTAAATAAAGAATGAGATAACCATTCTTAAATTATTACTGCAATATGTACTTTTGTTAAGCTGCAGCTATTTTTTTACATTTAACAGAGAAGTTTTTTATGGTATAGAGGATAAAGAAGCAGATGGGTCTACTATATGGTTAGAGAAAACCGCCGCCCATGGACAACCGCGCCCCAGTACATATTTTGGTTGTGTTGCTGGCTTTTCACGCGGCTTAAGCGCATAAAAAGCACTTTTAAGGGCCTCTGATATCCTTACTCACTCAGAGAAGCACAGTAGAAGTACCGTTTCACGCTGAGGATTCTGTGTACCCGTGGTATTACTTCCAATAAGCGAGCTCAATTAGTGCGTCAGCATCTGCTTCAGTATGGTTCTCCCACGGGTGAAATGTTCGCTATAATCCAGGAAAGAAAAGCACGGGGACCGCAACTATCATCTTCTTGTTTAAAAACTTACTAATGTACCGACATTTTTTAAATATAAGTTCCCTCAAATTTCTACCTTGTCTCCGCAAAACGACATATGGAAATGGGGATCCATTACAACCTGCAAGGAGAAAAATCGAGATTTCAGGGATCTTCAAATGAGCGTAAACATTTCTTAAAGGCCGGCAACGCACCCGCAGACCTGCAAGGGCTGGGGTGTCCATGGGCGGAGGACCGCTTGCCCTACGTGAGCCCTGCTCGTTTACCACCAATTATATATAAAAAACTCATTAATAACATTTCTGAGGGTTCATTAATGTAGGTATTTGTGAGTAAAGACTTAAGCAAAGAAGTGACAGTAGAAATAAAAGGAAGTCTATATGACAGTATTTAAAAAAAATGCTAATTTAAGGTGTTGATATCGATATATAACACTACACTGTTTTCCATGAATGTCTAAAATAATACACAGTTTTGAACCACATCTAGGCCGGGGCTAATGATACTAGCGCAAGTTAGCGCTTAGCTGGCACTAAACAATTAGTGTTCTTGCTACTAAAAATAACGACTGCTAATGGGTTTCTTTAGATGAGTGTTACAGATGTATTGCTATAAGCTTTAGAATAGAATTTATAGAGAGGAACATTTAAAAATTACTATTATTTTACTGGGAAGCACTTTAGAATTTAGATACATAGTCCTTGTCGCTGGAACCACAGACGATTTAAAAAAACTATGTAGTAATTACATTAAATTTTATCAGGCGATTGTTAAGCACAATTATTTGCCTTACCTAATACCGTACTCATTGGGTAAGTAGCAAAAACATGTAGTAGAGTTACTGCAGTAAAAACCACAGTCGGTCACACCGCGCATTGGGGCCGGATCAACCGGATAATGACCGGGTAGCCGCAAATCGATTAGACTCCGTATTCGTTTCAAACGTGTCTCACCATCAGCGATTTGATTATAGATTGGATTGGTATTATTTTAGCATTAGATAATGATTAAACTAGAGAGCCTCGTGGCTAAATGGTCTAATAGATCTACCATGAAGCCAGAGGTACCGGGTTTGAATCCCGGTCCGGAGAGCTTGACAGTTGCCGGGCGAGTGTCTTAATACTGTCGCACCTATGGTAGAGCCATGCTAACGCACAAATTGGGCCAGCAGCTTGGATACAACGGAATGACAGAATACTCACCGTGAAACGGTACTTGTACTATGTTTCGCAGAGTTTGTGAGGATATCAAAGGCCCTGATACAAAAAAAATTATGGTATAGTGGACAGGGGACTCATATTTGGTAAGAGATAACTGCCGTCCATAAACAAACGTG
>DWCF01007400.1:0-10763 GCA_018230265.1 Delias oraia
TAAAGCGTCGAAATCAATTGGCTTTAGTTGGTTTAGCTTGTCTGCCATCCACCTTTTCTTCTCTCCATTTAACGACATTTCTTTATAACGCCATAAAATGCACAGTCCCTTCTGTGTTGTTATATAGAGTTTACACTGTATTTCAATTTTTATAACAATATTATTTGGAACACGAAACAATTCAATCAAATCCTACACAAAATTACAAATTTTATTAAATTATTAGTAAAAAGGTGTAATAAAACAGTAAATTTTTAAAATTGTTTCTCAATTTTATAATTAAATGAGAACATGTATACTTTATAACACATTTACGATGAAAGTTAGTTGTAAAATCAGGCTTAAAGTTAAGTTAGAGCTTCAAAAATATACGTAAAGAAAAGCTTTATAGACTACCTTTAATTGTCAGTAATTTTAAATGTTTTGCAACATGAACATTGTCATTTTAAATATTATTTTGTATAAGATATAAAGGTTTTTTTTCAAAAACATAATTAACTTTTTTTTGTTCACAAGATATTATAATCATTATTAAAATCATCATGCAGAAAGGACAATAATATCCAATTTCAATCGAAAATATCTATCTCGCCGTATATACACGTGTTTATAGATAATGGCGCATTTGACCAGAGGATTGCATGTTTGCGCACAATAAATGAAACAATAAACACAGCTTATTGGACAAGGTCACTGCGCATTCGCTCCTTTCCTATCAAAGATAGCGTTTTATAGATTTCACGAAAATATGCAAGCCGAGCACCTCAAATTAGATAAGAAATGAATTATTAATTAGGAAGAATGTTATTGCAATGTGATGTTATATTTGCGTTGTTAGGTTTCGAATTGGAATAATATGTATATAGTTATTGGATAGCGGACAACGAAGCAGTTGGGTCTCCTATAAGGCATACAACAATGCCCATGGACAATCCTGCAACAGTCCGTGCTTTGATTGCTGTCGGCCTTAAATAAAAGTACAATTATTTAGATTTAAACTGCATAGTTTAACCGTAAAAGTAAGAAATTTAACCGTACGATCATGGTTTACGATATATTCTTAGAAGTACGTAGTTTTTTATTATGCTACGTGACAATCATTTGATTAATATACATAGGCCTTTCTAACATGATAATGTCTACTTATTGTGTTCATTCTAATATTCAAGATAAATAGATTCCGTGTATTGTGTTAATTTTCATAGATTTAAAATTATTATGTAATATGTATGTGACTTGGTTTTGCTTAAGACTACTGTTATGGGGTATAAAATTTATTAATCTATATTTTAGCGGGCGACGAAACAGGCGGATCAGCTGTATGTTAAGCAATCACGAACGCACATGTTAGATAACCTCGCCACAGCCCGCGCTTTGGTTTTGTTGCTGGCTTTTTACGCCGCTTTAACGGTGTGAATTTGTAATTTGATAATTGTCTTTACAGGTTAACATACAATGAGGATATGATAAACTGGTGTGATGTTGTAATGCCCTGTGGTGGGGATGGAACCTTCCTGCTTGCTGCATCCAGGGTCAGAGACGCCAAGTTAGTCATTACGCTGATTATTCGTTTTTTCTTGAATATCTTTTTTTATAGTATAGCGGACAACGAAAAAGGTGGATCTCCTATATGGTAAGAGAACACCGCCACCCATGGACAACTGCAACACAGTCCGCGCATTGGTTGTGTTGCCGGCTTTTTACGCCACTTAAGCGGCATTTTTAAAGGCCTCCGATATCCTCACTCACTGCGAAACACAGTACAAGTACCGTTTCACGCTGAGTATTCTTATACTTTTTTAATAACATCATCTCTTTGATACTACGTTTGGGAATGACTCCAATGTTCCAGAACACGAAGAGAAAAATGTCTAACCGGACTGTTACATTAGAGCGATCATAAGTTATCATGTCTTTGATTTCATTTGAATAGTTTTCATTTCACTTGAATAAAATTAAATTTTTCAATACACTGACATGTGGTTACGTCAGCTTGAAATTCTAAAAAGTACTATATTGATTTTACAGCAAGCCAGTTATAGGTTTCAATAGCGCTCCGCACAAATCTGTTGGACGGCTCTGCCTGCCCACTTGGTGTTCCAACGACGTCAAAGGTGCGCTGCAAGTGCTAAAAGAGGTTAGTTGACTTTTGGCAGAATTAAAAAATAATTCCCTTTATTAAATAAATCAACAATTTCTAAGCATCAAGTTACATTATTCGACCATTATTTGAACATTCGAAATTCGATCGAAAAATTTGTAAGTATTTCGTTTTATATCATTTAAAATCAATTATCAAGTTTAAAAAATTAAATTAAACACATTTCAACTGGAAACTCAACTGAAAGATGTTTTAAATAGCGTACTTATCCCTTAAAGGCCGCCAGCACACCCGCGGTCCAGCTGGGCTAAGGGAGCCCATAGTCCTTGGATAATTACGATTATAAATCGCGGACTGCAGATTTCAAGACTATGTTTATTTTGCAAAATTTGTCCCCGTGATTCTTTAAAGGAGTTATTTAAAGAAATAAATAACGACACTGAAGGGACTGTGCATTTTATAGCGTTATAAAGAGTTGTCGGTAAATGGAGAGAAGAAAAGGTGGATGGGAGACAAGATAAAACAACTAAAGCCAATTGATTTCAACGCTTTAGGGACGCTTTTGTCGTTAAATCGAGGGACGTTACATGGAGTTTACACTGCATATATCTGACGATTTCTATACATTTACAAATACAATGTATGTGCGTAAGAATCTATAAATTCAAATTTAATAGCGACCACCATCATTTTTATTACTAGGAATAAGGATAAATAGCTGTACCTAGTTTAAGCTTATCTGAAATAAAAAGACTTGGGGAACTGTTTTCACTTATTTAATAAAGTTACTAAAGAGACAACGGAACTTACAGAAAATAAATTCAAGAATCTTGTAAATAGTACTTTAATGAAGAAAGCTTATTATAACGTAAATCCATACATAGGAGACAAAGATGCATGGAAACTTCTGAACAAGCACAGACTTCTAAACTACCTTCTAAACGACCTTTTAAACCAACCATTGCAAAATTGAAGATAAAAAATAAAACCTTTTCTTGTAGTTTTGAATTTCTTGTTGTTTCTTCTTTGTAGCTTCCGAACTTAGCTTCAATATTTCATGTAAACTGATTGGCAAAAGTGCTCTTATGGGGCCTATTTGAATAAACGCTTTTGAGTTTGAATTTATCTTAAGTGAGCCTTCTGCTCGCTCCCATCTCGATTTTCCGAAGAGTCTAATCTTGATTTCATTCTGGGAATAAATATTGATTAACTGTTGGTGATCCAGGGAAAATTCCGTTGGATGCGTCGATCCCGGATACGTACGACGATCACGAGCGAACCCAAACTGTTGGACACGATCACGCCCGTCGACCTGCATACACTACACTTCTGTAGGTTCGTATGCGTTTTTTATGGTATAGCAGACAAGGTGCGTCACGGACAACCGCCCCAAAATCTGTGCATTGGTATTTGCTTCTGTTGCCGGCTTTTTACGCCACTTAAGCGGAATTTTAAGGACCTCCGATATCCTCATTCACTCAGCGAAACACACCGTTTCAAGTACATCTACTATTTCACACTAAGTGTTCTGTGAGCCCGTGGTATCACTCACAGGAGCCAGCCCTATTAGTGCATCAGCATATATTTCATCATGGCTCTCCCATGGGTGCACGTATTAGTTTTTCTATGATTCTCATTAGAAAATTCTAAATATAGCAATTTTATAGTAAAGATCACCTTATACTTGAAAAATTATTATTTTATTGTACAGCTTATGAATAATATATATCTAAATATCACTATTTGCTAAGTATTAAATTATTTTAAGGTAATTATTTAAATTAATTAATAAATTTAATTTAAGTGTTATATTTTTAGAAGAAAAGTTAGGTTGCTATCTTGTGAAATAGGCATGATAAAAAAATTGGTGAAATATTTGCTAACTGTACGTTATTTTGCTAAAATGTGTTTCTTATTGAAATGACGTTTATTTATTTATATACCAAATCATAATAAAAAACGTGATATTCATAATATTTTCAGATATCCACCTGTCTCAAGACATCAAGAGGATAACCAAGAATCGGACGCAAGACTTAGTGATCCACAAGAAGAGTCTAAATGCAGTTTAGCCACTAAAGTGTTGCCGTTTTTAGCATTAAATGAGGTCAAAAATACATATTTATCTATAAACTTACAAAGTTTCATAAAAAAAAAGTTTGACAAACATCGCGGCTCCAAATTTGGTATGATAAGATATTACCTTCGCCCATGGATAACCGTGCGACATTCCGCGCATACTTTGTGTTGCTGACTTTTTACGCCACTTAAGTGGAATTTTAAGTACCTCCGATATCTTCACATACTCAGCGAAATACAGTAGAAGCACCGTTTCAAGTAAAACTATCATTTTACGTTGAGTATTCTGTGAGCCCATAGTATCCTGGTGAGTCTTCTATATAGATAGAAGACCCACCTGCATTGTCCACTATACTATTAAAAAACATGCATTTTAATATCAGAGACGAATGTATTTTTTATAGTATAGCGGACAACGGAGCAGGTGGGTCTCCTATATGGTAAGAGAACACCGCCTCACATCACCAACCGCGCCACAAATCGCGCATTGGTTGTGTTGCCGGTTTATTACGCCACTCAAGCGGCATTTTTAAGGTACAAGTACAAGTATCGTTTCACGTTGAGTATTGTGTGAGTCTATAAATATATCATGCTAAGCTAGTTTCGAAAACGCATTTATATCTATAGTCCGTGTTACGAAAATAGTGGGTCATCGGTGTTATTAAAATGCTAGAAAGAACCCGAATCACTATTTTCTTAACTCGAATGGACTAAACCTAATTCACTATATTTATCATGATACATAATTGCAGGTATTTATAGGAGAGAGCGTGACGTCGCGCGTATCACTTCTCCGCCTGAAGATAGACAATGGGAAATGGGCTCACACTAAGAGCTCAGGGCTCTGCGTTACTACGGGAACAGGGAGCACCTCCTGGCATTACAGGTATATTCCGTCCAAGAACACCGCCCATGAACAATCGCGCTACAGTCCGCGCATTGATTGTGTTACCGGCTTTTTGCACCGCTTAAGCGGCACTTTTAAGGACCTCCGATATCCTTACTCACTCTGCGAAACAGTACAAGTACCATTTCACGCTGAGTATTATGTGAGCCCGTGGTATAACTTCGGACGACTCGGCCCAATTAGTGTGTCAGCATATGCTTCATGTGCCGGTTATCCATGGGCGGCGGTGTTCTCTTACCATATAGGAGACCTGGTCCGTTGTTTATATTAAAAAAAATCTGAAAATCTAACAACGTTACTACTTAAATCAAACAAAATGATTAAAAAGTAAAGAAATAAATTAAAATGAATATATATGATATATGTGTATGGTAGATGTGAATTTGTGTAATAATACATAAACTTATATCTGCACTATATATAGGAAAGCTATTAAATCCATTGAATGTTTACAAAAAACGACGGCAGCCGGTTCTAAAATGTTTTCAGCTAAATTATTTGTATAATTCAGTTGTGTTTAGCGATTTTGTAGTGCATATAATTTTTTTTTCAAATAGTTTAGTATTGCATAGATCCTACCTCTACCCACTAGTTATTAGGGTTATCTTAATCTGATACAATTACTATTATTCTGCATTAATTTTATATTCCAGCATAAATTGCCTTCGTACCCATTCAGTGCTAGAATTAATGAAGATACTCCACAACGAGTTTGGAGTTGATATGGACACATCATTAGAGAAAGCTCGCGAGATCACCGAAAAATATAACCAGAAGTTAATGTTCCCGCCAGGTGAGTTTTATGGGTTGATATATTTTATTACTTAATTGTTGTACGACGTTATTGTGGTAAATTTTTTATTGCTGTCAAATATAGAATATGCTATAGAGAATCTTTAACGTTCGTTAATTTTTTTGTTTTTTGTTTACATATATATATTTTATGGGCTTCCAATATCCTCAATCACTCACCGAAAGACAGTAGAAATACCATTTTAAGTATTACTACCGTTTCACGCTGAGTATTCTGTGAGCTCGTGGTATGATTTTGGACGAACTGGCCCAATTAGTGCGTTAGCGAAGCATATGCTTCAGCATGCCTCTCCCACATTACACGTAACGTAAGGTTCGCTCCCTGGGGTTATTTCCACGTGATCAGAATCGTACCCCGGACCTATATCTTTTATTGATAACCAAAAAACTAGGTCTCTGAGCCAATCATGCTAAAGCTTATAATGATTAATTCAGTTAGTCCAGAATGATACCACAGACTCACAGAATAACGTGAAATATTGTGTTTTTGTGAGTGAGGATGACAAAGGTTCGCCAAGTTTACCTTGCCTCAATCATGGCGTGATTGTGACAGCGGAGATTTCTCACCATCCCAACTGCCCCGTTTTCTATAATAAAAAATACCTAAATTTTATCTTTTTCTTTCAGATTCTGAACAGCTAGCATACTCGGTGCGTGAATACATAACATTTGAGGAATGGCCCGCGCCTAGAGGCCTTAGAGTCAGAGACCGCGCTGAGGCAGTATCAGTAAGGAGCCATTGTACTGATGCTGGTGAGATTTTTTTTTCTATATTTTATTTTTTTCTTAAAATTTTAATAAAAGTTTAAGAAAACTGTGGAAATAGAAAATAATGTCTTGTATTGTTAATGTTTCAAATACTAAAAAATTGCATTAATTATTGACTTGAATTTAAAAAAAATATGATATAGTGGACAACGGAGCAGTTGAGTCTCATATATGGTAAGAGAACACCGTCCATGGACAAGCGTGCCACAGTCGGCGCTTTGTTTCCAGTACCGGTCTTTGCGAAACACACTACAAGTACCGATTCACGGTGAGTGTTCTGTGAGCCCGTGGTATCACTGGGCCGACTCAATTAGTGCGTCGGTCTCTTCCACGGGTGCAAATAATCAAGTAATTTCATAGAATTATATTCAAAGATGTCGTCTTAAAATAAATAAATTGTTTTGCAGGCTTAGTTATCGACGGCAGTGTGTCATTTCCATTCAATGACGGGACCCAGGCCTTATTAGAGATTCACCCAGAAGACTCCCTGATGACTTTACAAATGGATGACGCGTTGCCTTATTAATATCAACATTAGATTAGAAATATAATATATATGAATTAGGGTAATATGCTATAGAAAACTATCAATTACACCCATTGTGTATTAGCAGCATAAATCTAAATATCTAGGATTTCCAGTACTTATTGCTGCATTTTCAAGCTATTTCAATGTTAACAAAACTTATCTATATGTGATATTAATTACTGATGACGCGTATCTGAATTGTTCCGATTATTACGTATTTCTTACATAAGAACCGTCAACACTTATTGCATTAAGACTGAATTTTTTTATTTCTCCGTTGTAGTTATAAGATACAATTTTTTTTTAATATAGTTTTATAATTAGAAATAATTAATGAAGTTTATAAAATGCAAGTTGGCTTTTATAAAATGTCTATTTGCATTTATTTTAATGGTGCTGCTATAAATCCTTAATCTTTATTTCACATAGTACGACATTTATGAATGTCTTAAAAACTAATATTACAGCTTTTTCACGCTCAGATCTAAGAACAAACAAGAAGCTCAGATTTTTTCTATTTGTTTAAATTACTATTAGGGATTGAACTATGCCCCAAGCGATAGCATCAAATTCAAATTACCATATATTTAAAGAGGCCCCATTAGGGGTACTTTTGCAAGTCGATTTAGGTACAATTATTAGTAAAGCATCAGTTAAGAACTTTTCTTCTTAGCACGATCTATTGATACAATTGATTTTTGTACTTTGCGCGGTAATCTGCTGAAGCGTATAAATTTCCCTTGAAATGAGTTATTTTATAAAAGTCGTATAAAATATTTACCTTATGCATGCGCGGGCTGTGTGGTAGTCGTCTTAATATTGGTGTTATGTGTAAATATTGCGTTGAAAATATACTAAATACAACGACATTATTTGTCCTTAAATAATTGCATCTTTTGTGACTCTTTCCTTTTCCTATTTGGCAACAATTTTGACTGAGCTTTTATTTTTATGTGCACTTTGCATTTAAAAGTCACGCATTTTGTTGTGAAAGGTATTTCCTTAAGTAGTGTAGAACTAAATAAAAAAAAGTATCATAGTGATAATTTCAATTATTTTAGTTCTTCAAACATTTGTAATGTATGTATCCAAAGTAAGATCTTACAAATTTTTTGAAGTATTTATTTTATGAATATTAAATTGTTGCTAATCTTTTTGTTTTTTTTCAAACCCTTTGTACCACATATCGTTTCAGCAACACGATGTACGCACAGTTCCTATAATTATAATTTATAATATTGATATGTTAAATATTTTATTACATTTGTTCAGATGAACGCATCAAAATCATTAAGATTTCGCTGTATGCACATGTTTCTCAATTCATTTAACATATCAACAAACAAGAAATAACTAAAGTTATAGATAAAAACCAAGAACATAATATTTAATTACAAATAGTTTAATTATTATGGTATAATTATAACTAAGAACTTTCAGTCTTGGGTAAAAGTCCTCTAATACTCAAGTCATATACAACCTCCTCAATTTTTTTGACATCATACTTTAAAGCATCGAATCTCTTGCGTAGATGATCATTTTTCAGATTCAATAACCTGTGAAATAAACAAAGTTCATAACTTTATTTCAACTACATGAAAAAAGACAAATTTATTAATATAATAATGATGTATTACCTGAATCCAGCATTTATTTCCATAACAAATTTGGAAATTTGCAATGGCTTACTGTAGTCACCACGTGTTACTGAATTAACAGCCAGTCGAGACTGAAATACATTTGAAATCATAAATCAATTGTTTTAAATTGATTAAACTTCGCTGAGAAATATGTTAAGATGTTTGGGTTGATCATCCACTTACCAACTCACTACAAAGATTAAGAAGCCCTACTAGATAGTCATCGATATCTAAATGAAAACCATTTTTCAACTCTTCTGCGCTTACTGAAAGAAAATTAGGAAAAATAGAGTACTCTTCACTAATATAGTTACGATACTTCAGTAGTTGAATCTACAAAGATCTTTTTTGGAGCATGTTTCTAATTATAGGACATTGTTTACCACTGATACATAAATTTCTTTCCCAAATGTGTATCTCAGGTAAGAAGTAGAAAGAAAATCATTTGCAATTGTTAAGTTTTTTTTAAATTATTGACTTACTTCCCAATACAGACGCTACAGTCTCATGTGTTGCCAAAATACCTTTTTCCAACCAAATTGTTAGAGATATGAGATAACAGTATCTCTGAGTCATGTAGCGCCAGTGGTCATGGTATCTGTAAATGTAAATATTTTTATTTAATTAGGCTTTATATTTGTTTTTGGCATTTTTAAATAAACACAAATTAGAGGAATGCCTTAATGATGATGACGTAAATATTAATGATGTCGATTTAAAAAAATTCCTAATTGGTTAACATTTATGAATATCTTACAAAAGGGATGATGAATTAAGTTAGAGCTTGCGATACCAAACTTAATTAATAAAAAAAACTATAAAAACCTCATACTTATAGTAATCTGTAGCTGGAACTACTTCCTTTAACTTATTGTATGTAGCATTTGCCACTTCGAGTAATTCTCTAGCCTTCAAACAAGCTCCAGGGACTGAAATTTTTTAATAACTCAGGGTCAATGCTTAGAACAAATATTCACCAAACATGCCTGTGGGAAGCATAATTTCATAACATTCATACTTTTAAACCATAGCAAAGCAAGTCAGTAATATCTATATCATCACATTGATTATTTATTAATATATTAATGTTTTTAACTCACTGGCTGACTCATCATGATGGATGACCTGTAATACTGTTGTAATTTCTCTAGAGATTTGGTCCACATCTCTACAGATATTCCGAATGTTCTGTAACAATTATTGATTGGCAACTATTTGACAAAAAACTTTCGTTTAAAATGTTATGTGAGGATATAGATTTGATTTTTATATGGCCCCTTTATCATCAAAAAACAATACTATAACAGTAATTATTTCTATAAGATTTATAAGACCTGGGTTAACACTATAAAAGTATTTTTTGTGAGCATATAAATCAATTCTACGCCATATATACGTAATTTTAAGCCTGTTTTCATAAAAAAAGACTACTATAAAATGTTTAAAAAATTGTATTTATTTTTTAGATAGCTTTTAATAAAAAAAAAATCTCACTTCACGAATCTCTTGTTCTTGATCAATACTTTTCTGAAATTGCCCAAATATGGTATTTATTATATGGTCGTTACTCATATTGAATTATTATTGTTAACCTTTTATTCAAAACTTCGAGATAAGATGTATTGTTATATTAATGCTTAATAGAAATGCCGATCATAGATCGATTAATTGAAGTATCGATTTTTAGAGTATGAATGTTATCCGTTATTCGCTAGATCTACCTTAAAAAGCGGCATTCAATTTTTTCTGTTCAATTAATACCCACAACAAAATTTACAATCATTAATTCCATCTATTATATCATCATCATCAGCCCATTTAAGTCCACTGCTGGACATAGGCCTCCCCCAAGACGCCCACCCGCTGCGATCTTGAGCGATGTGGATCCAGCGGTTGCCCGCGACCTTTGTTAGATCGTCTTTCCAT
>DWCF01007401.1:0-10760 GCA_018230265.1 Delias oraia
GAATATTGACGTATTTGTTATATCGATATAAGCTGTTCTGTTAAATTATTTACTTCCTAAAGAAAATAATTATTATATAATTGTTTTCTTTATGAAAACGAACGGAGTCTCCGTAGTATAAGCAGTCCTCAGTCGACGGTTGCGTTGCTAGTCTGTTATGGATAGAAGGTCTTTTTTAAATCGTCGAGTCGTATTGGTTTGTCAATACCTCGGCAGGCAGCTGTGTCCACTGTTCTGTCCGCAGTTGTGGCGCGCGGCGCAGACGTGAAACGACAAACATCGAGGTGTTATGAAAAAAATATTAATAATAACAATTTTAAAGTCGCTTCTTTAGTACAAATCTTCATTGGACAAAAATGCATGGAAACTTCTGCACAAGCATTAACTGGTACCATTTAAACTAGCGAATATAAATAAACCAATTATTTTTTTGGCAACAAAGAAAAATTAAACCCCATGAGTTTCTTGTTGGTTCTTCTCATAGAGGTGTATCTTCCGAAGCAATGGTAGCTTTACTACGAAATTGAATTGCAAAGGGGTCTCTTATGAGGCCTATTTTGAAAAAACGCTTTTGAATTTAAGTCTCGGCTTATCTAATAAAATAATAGACGATACTATGACAGAAATTAATATAATAAAGATGATAATATAAGAAATAATGAAAGTAAATTAGTTTATGGACGCGTCATATAGCGCATCGCCAATTCGAAAAACCTATATCAATAATTCCTTAAGCATAGTTAAAAAACAACTGAAACGAAAGTTGTCAAGGCGACTAGTATTTGATAAAGGTTGTTATGGCCTTTTAGTGTTTTTCACTATTTTTCCCTAAGTGGTAATTCCTAAATATTTGAAATGGAGAATTTCGTCCACATAACAATTAATCACGTTTCTCGGATTTGTCTCTTTTTCCTTTAATTGTGCACATTTTCGAATAGTTTACGCTTAAAATACCAATTTTATACAAAAAGCCACGAATATACAGTTTTTAGAAATAAAACAAAACATGACGCACTCGTAGTTGCATTGGCGCCAAAACAGATCCAGAGATTATACAGATTGAATACAGAGAGTATGACCTCTTATTTACATTGTCAATTATATTTGTCACATTGACCTTTTTAACCTTGATGTGTCATGCGGGTAAAATATAGCTTACTATAAAAAAAATAAAAATTCTATTTCCTACTCTATGGTAAACAAATAAATTTAAATATTTATAATATTGCCATATGAGTTAGACAAAATTAAAATCACCCGTGGGAAAGCCATGCTGATGCACTAATTGGGCCGGCTCGTCCGAAGTGATACCACGGGCTCACAGAATACTCAGAGCGAAACGGTTCTTGTGCTGTGTTTCGCAGAGTGAGGATATCGGAGGCCCTTAAAAGTTCCGGCATAAAAAGCCGGCAACACAACCAATGCACGGCCCCTGGCACAGGTACCATATAGGAGACCCAGCTGCTCTGTTATTGCATAAGCGTTGTTGCCTACGCGGCACTTTCAAGGGCTTCCGATATCCTCATTAAAGTTAATAAAAATGGGTACAGTAGATTCGAAGATTACCTACATTTTGTCAATGTTTTCCATTGTTTTTGTAATAAGATTCGCAAGGCAGTGCTGAAATTATCTGTAAACAAATGAAAGACGTTATCTATGTACGTAATCTATGTAATGTGAGATTGCGTAGAAGTTAAAAAGGTCTGACATGGAATCTTCAACTCTGAAAATTTTTAACTAACAAACACAGCGTGGTAAGTTTATTTTTTTTACATGCGCTCAGAGGTGGGAGGAGTGATTGTGTGTCATGAGGGGTGTAGTGACGTAATTCGTTAGTTGTATCGTCGGGTTCTGTGTTATTTTATTTATTGTGTTTAAAGCGTATCCAAGTAAAATTTTATAGTTTTTATGGAAATAATGTATTTCTCTCTTTGAGCAGCCATTTGACTCAGGCTAGTTCAAGTGGCTGCTCAAAGACAAGCTTTTTTTAAAATTAAAATGGAGAGGTAAACGAACTCATCTCAACGAGACTCATCCAGGATACGTGGCCCTCCGCCCATGGGCACCAAGCCCCAGTGCGTTTGTCCAGGCAGTTACCTATCAATCAGCTTGTTCTACCATAATCTGTCAGGCAGGTCCCACCTGTCAACTGTTTATAGACTTAGTTAAAACTTTGTTACAAATACTCGAGTATAATTATTTTAAAAAACTGTTGTCAATACAAAAACCACTCTGCGCATTTATCACAATATAATATGTACGTGTGTGAGTGAGGATATCGGAGGCTCTTTAAATATCGCTTGAGCGTCGTAAAAAGCCGGCAACACAGTAAGCGCGAATTGTGGCGCGGTTGTCCGTGTGCGCCGGTGTTCTCTTATCATAGAGGAAACCCATCTGCCCCGTTGTCCGCTATACCATAAAAAATGAATTAATTAACGCTGAACGTTATCTGCTTTCAAATGAATTAAACAATTAGAGCATGAGTTTTCATATCAAATAAAGTGAAAGTAATGTTAGCGCCGCGTTCATTGCATTATTCTTATAAGAAATCGTTGCGCATTGTATGGGAATTGTTTTTATCGTCTATGGAAAGTGATCTAGAACATACACTAGTGAATTGAAAGGGAAAATTGCACATTGAGTGAGGAAAAGATACATTTTAGCATCAAAAATTGTCTGTGCCCGTGAGAGGGCCATGCCGAAGCATATACTGACGCACTAATTGGACCGGCTCCTTCGAAGGGATACCACAGGCTCACAGACAGCAGCCTGAAACGGTATTGTATTGTGTTTCGCTTAGTAAGTGATATCGGAAGCATTTGAAATTATACCGTTTAAGCGGCGAAAAATGCCGGCAAAGTCAAAGCGTGGATTGTGTGCGCAATTGTCCTTGGGCGTTCTCTTCACATATCGGAGGCCTACTGGCTCCGTTGTTCGCTTTAACATAAAAATAGATTTGTTTATTTTTAGAGTTGTATTTATTACGTCCTCAAACTCTATCCCTTAATAGATGTAGCTGAATTTTACCATCGAAAATTTAGTTGCACCCGTATTACCTCGATTTTTGTCGCTCAACATAGCGTTTTTAAGGCATTTTGTGTCGCGCACCGCCATTCTGTGTAAGCTGCCTGCAATATTTCCAAACCATACCAAATTGACATTCAAAAAGAGTGCACCTATTCCTAAAACCGGCAACGCACCCGCGGTCCAGCAAGGACTGGGGTGTCCATGGGCGGAAAAAGGCTTATCCTAGGTGAGCCTTCTGGTTGTTTAATTGTAACTGCCTGTAAAAGCTATATTTATGTAACACTAATACAAGTTTTAGCATATTTTTGTTTTATGAATGGGTAAGTCTATGCACTGATGGACCTTACAGCTTAGCACGGTGTTGTTTCCGAGAGTTTGATTATGATTATAATATATATGATTTTTAACGCGACGTAAGTGCATCTCCTGTAAGACACGAACTTCGGCTTGGGCCGTCGCGGGGAGTGGCCCGCCTGTGCGGCCAGACAATGTCTCACCGATGGCGATGGCTCACCTGGTTGCAATGATGGCTCCTCGCCATAGTTTCCGGCAAAAGTTTTAGCATAGAAATTAACTTTTATACACTGTCTTCAACTTCACGCGATTATTTATAAACCATTAAACAATTATTGTTATCTTTAAGAAATATGAATGACCCATATTGATTACCTTCCCACGCTATATTGATTCATTGATAAAGAATGACGCATCGTGTTTTTTTATACATTGTATCTGCGTTATAGACAGCTCGGACGTGCATTTTAATTTATGTATGTGTCCTTTTTTATAGTATATCGGACAACGGAGCAGGTGGGTCTCCTGTACGGTAAGTGAACACTCGGCAGTGTTGCCCATGAACAACCGCGCCACATTCCACGCATTGTTTGTGTTGCCAGCTTTTTGCGCCACTTAAGCAGCATTTTTAAGGGTCTCCGATCACCTCACTCACTCTGCGAAACACAGTACAAGTACCGTTTCACGCTGAGGATTGTGTGTTTGTTTGTTTAATTACATAGAGGAGAACTTGGTATGTGGGTAACGTTGATGGTAAGAGATCCTCCCCGTCCGTGGTCAACCACGCTACATAATCAAAGATCCTAAAATTAAAGTTAATCGAGAAATTTTGAAAGCCCTGTAGCTGAGTGGTTTGATGAGCCTACGAAGCGAGAGCTATTAGGTACGAACAAAAAAAAAATGTAATTTATCTTATAATTTATTCGATCTTTGGAATAGCTTGTCAGTGTCCGGGCGAGTGTCTCAACAGTGTCGTACCCGTGGGAGAGTCATGCTGAAGCATATGCTGACGCACTAATTGGGGCGGCACGTCCGAAGTGATAAGACAATGCTTAATGTAAAACGGTACTTGTAAAGTATTTCGTTAAGTGAATGAGCATATCGGAGGCCCTTGAAATTACACCGCGTAAAGCAGCGTAAAAACCCGGCAACAAAATAAAACCGCGACCTAACACATGGATGTCCATGTCCAGTGGTGTTCTCTTACTATAATGGGGACGCGTTTACATAGTTTCTCTCTATAAAATAAAATCCCATGATTAAAACATATGTATTGATTATTTATATATTAGGTTTTGTACTGCTTTAAAAGTTATTCTTCATTTACACCACTCGGGTATTGTATCTATGGCAATTCTCCTCAATTGGCATAGATTAAAAACTATTGTAGCTATCATACATAAGTTTGCCCCAATAACTTATAGGTTAGTGCTTTCGTAACCACTTAATACCGCTAGTAATCAAGTTAAGTGTACTAGGTTCCGTTTCCACTAGAAATACATAATAAAAATTTTGCCGCATGTGCAAATTGGCATTTTTTTCGCCTTTTACCTATTCAAAGTATTAATCAAATGTTATTTATTTATTGTCGGAACTTCCAAATATCTTGTTCTTCTATTGCATACAGTGGCGAGTGGCTCGAATCGTCAATTATCGGTTCCTTTCCTATCAGCTAGACGGCGTTGCGTAGGGACGTTGCAACGCGTTGGTTGTTTCAGTATCTTCTATCGCATTTATCACGGGGAATGTTTGGAGTCGCTGCTTGTATTAATACCTGTCATCATCATCATTAGGCTATCAAGTCCACTGCTGGACATAAACCTCCCCCAAAGACGCCCACCTATTACAATCTTAAGCGATCTGGATCCAGCGGTTGCCCGCGACCTTCATGACATCGTCCTTCCATCGCGCGGCGGGACGTCCCACTCTGCTTTTCCGTTACGCGGTTGCCACTCATGAACCTTTAACACCCCCATGAACACAAGAATACCTGTAGTTGAATTTAATTCCTACGTATTTGATTTCGTATCACCTCGATGTTTCTCATTCCACAATTGAACGTTTTTTAAGGCATTTCCTGCCGCGCACCATCGTTCTGTAAAAAAAGCTGCCTGAAGAAGTATTTCCGAACCAATACGACTTGGGGACCTTCAAAATCGCGCACTGCTCGCTTGGGGTGTCCATGGGCGGAAGGTCGCTTATCCTAGATTAGCTTCCCGCACGTTTACCTCCCTATATACATAAAAGAACCTCAATTTAACCATGGTTAGTATGTCAAAGTGGTTGTTATTTTTGGTTACAGAAAAAGGACCGTATCGCCGAGTACAATATTGAAGCGTGAGCAGAAATGGCTGCGTATGCTCAACAATTGGGAAGCCTTTATGAGCAAGAACTACAAGAAAGTACGCGAAAGGTGTCGGAAAGGTGAGATCTGTAGTATAAAACCCGTGGGAGAGCCATGATGACGCGATAATATGGCTGGCTCGTAATATCACAGGCTCGCAAAATACCAGCGTTAACTTCGCTGAGTGAGGGTATCGGAGGCCGTTGAAATTATACAGTTAAAGCGGCGTAATAAGCCGGCAACACAACCTAAGCGTAGATTCTGGCGCGATTGACGATGCGCGGCGGTGATGTTTTGCCATAGAACGCTTTCTCCGTTGTCCGCTATACCATAAACAAAAAAATATGTAACAGCGTGCTTTTAAGAGATGTCAAAATAAACTGTTGTATGGAAAACAAAAATAATTCTAGATATTTTGTAACAAATAAAATTAGTTTCGCTGAGCCAAAGAGATATTGGCGCCCCTTGAAATTATACGGTTAAAGCCGGTGTAAAAAGACGACAACACAACCAAGACAGGTGACGTACCGGGCAGGACGTCGTATGCCGGGTACACTAAGACCAAGACGTAAAAAGCTCACATGTATTTTTTTTATGTATATACAATATTTCTTACAACAACAAAAAGACAAAGTTACACAATTGCTATTTCCATACAGACACGGACGTTAAACTAATTAGTGAGTAACTTTATTAACCAGAGCATGATAATGAAGGCGAAAATTTTGATTTTAATTGTGATCTTTCAACTACAGCAGCGTTCTTGTTCAATGGTATTTACAAAGTTAGTGAACCCTGCTTTTTGTCCTGCTTCCTTGAAAGAATGTGTCTTATATTCTGTCACTCTCTGGCTTACGTGCGTTTTTCGACGTTAAAACGAGATGGAACATTTCATTTCAGCATTTTTAAGGAAGTTACATTACATTTTTAAAATTTTTTGCATTAATTGTAGTATCACTTTTTATTTCACAAGTTTATTTCGGTCGGCAATCAAATCAATGACATTTCGTTCATAGCCAGTGACGAGAGTTAAGAAAATTCGGAGTGAATAATTTTCGGAATTTGTAAACTGTTCCTCATAAAGAGTGAATCGTTCCAGGTATACCAGCGTCGGTCCGTCCGAAAGCCTGGCTGTACCTATGCGGAGGTCAGTTACTGCTGGAGAAACACCCCAACGAATACGAGGAGCTTCTCCAAGCGCCTGGAGACCCCAAGTGCATGGAGGACATTAGGAAGGATCTTCACAGACAGTTCCCATATCACGAGATGTTTATACGGGAGGAAGGGCATGGGTGAGTAAATCATCATCATTTCAGCCGTAGAACGTCACTGCTGGACATAGGCCTCCCCTTAGGACCTCCATGCATACCTGTCGGAGGCGACCTGCATCCAGCGTATTCCTTTATAAGGTCGTCTGACCACATGTGGGTGCACATCCTACGCAGTCTTTGCCAGTCCGGTCCTCCGCTCTAACACTCTTCGGCCCCATCGCCCATCCGCTCTACGTGCGATGTGGCCTGCCCATTGTCCCTTCAGCTTGCTAATTCGGCGGGCTATGTCGGTTCATCTACGGATCTCCTCATTTCTGATTCGATCATGTAGAGAAACTCCGAACGTAGAGTATTAATAGTTTTAAGCAATTGCATTGCTTTTATCGCGGGCTTTGAGCGCGACCGAGAGCGACCGAATCAAGAAACTACGCAACGAAAATAAAACATACAGTAGAATATCGTTTAGTCGAAATTATTGAGTCGAAAAAATGCTATTTCCTACCGCTAAACGTATAAATACGCGGTATCTCCAATTAATTGACTCTGTAACTCGAATTCCAAAAACGAGATTCCGTAACTCGTAGTTCGTAGAATATTGTGGCGTCTTACTTGGACGTCTCGGACAGCATAGCAATAAGATTAGTTTTTTCCAGTGCATTTTTATCTAAATAAAAGTGTACCATATATCAAAGTTGAATTGTTTTTTAAATGAAACTCCACAAGTTGAAAAATATTCTTATAACCGTACATGTATAAGCCAACGATTTAGCAAATAAATCCTATGAAATGGATAAAATCCAAATAAGTAATAATGGCGGTACCATTAATGGTTGTGTTGCCGGATTTTCACGCCGCTTAAGCGGTATAATTTAACAGCACTTCGATACCATGACTCGATGAAACTGGCACGCAGGTTTTCTGTGAGCCCGTGGTAACGCTCCGAACGTGTCGGCCCAAAAATTACCAATTTTGATGAATTCACTGAGTATTAAAGAATTATCCAAGCGTTAAAAATGGACGTTTAAACGAAATACTTTCTTTACTTCCTGCGTATTGAGAAATACACAGTGCCTGGCGACGTCATTCTGAATGATTATCTCGTTTCTGAGAGATGTTCCAGCGTGAATCAGTACTTGTACTGTGTTTCGCAGAGTGAGTGAGGAGATCGGATGCCTTTAAAAATGCCGTTTAGGTGGCGTAAAAGTCCGACAAAACAACCAATGCGCGGACTGTGGCGCGTTTGGCGATGGGCGGCGGTATTCTTTTACCATATAGGACAACCTGCTCCGTTGTCCGCTATAAAAAATATTAATACATTTTTATCGACAGTAAAACCCGTGAATTGTATCTAATATATTGATTAAAGTTGATAAATATCACGCGATTGCGACTATAGAACCTCACCAGTTTTGGTAATAGATTTCTAAATTGTTGTATATAGTGGCATGATATCATTTGAAACTCGCATGCAAAACTGCGTCCTGCATTGCCAACATTTCCTACATTCACGCGAGAAACAATTTACCTTGAACGCTTTATCGGTTTGTGCATAAATACCGCTGTACAGGGAATTTGGACGAAATGGCAAGTTATTCAAAAACATTGTGCGTTATTAGGCTTTGTATCAGCGTAGGACGTTCTACGCTGCGCTTGCTGATCCGTGGTCTACACTCTTTTCGGCTCCATCGGCAATCTGCTCTACGTGCAATGTGACCTTCCCATTGCCATTTTAGCTTTCTAATTCGGCGAGCTATGTTGGTTCGTCTACAGATCTCATTTCTGATTCAATCACGTAGAGAAACCCCGAGCATAGCCCTTTGCATAGCTCGCTGAGCGACCTGAGCTTTGAGATGAGGCCGATGGTGAGGCACCACGTTTCCGCCACAAGTCATCACTGGTATGTCATAAAGTCATCAAACATAACACACAGTGCTTAAAAACCTTCGTCTTGAGGCGCTGAGGTATGTCGGCTGAAAAGACATTGCTTAGGTTCCCGAACGCTGCCCAACTGAGTTGGATTCGGAGGTATGTTGGCTGACAATAAGAAGGTCCCCAAGTCGTATTGACTTGGTAATAGCCCCCCTGGCAGCTGATTAGAGTGGTGCGCGGTACAAAATGCCTTAACAAAATCAAATAAACCTTCCACAATGTAACTTGTAAAGAGTTTAATATAGTATCTAAAGGGTTGAAACCCAGCGACATAAAACCATTTTAAATAATCGTAAATTACTTTTAAAAGTATATCCTTTAATTTTGTTAAAGTTTTTATACGAGTGTAACAAAAGTTTTTAAATTTAAAAAAGTTAGAAAAAAGCTTACGTATCCCTAAAAGGCTGCCAACGCACCCAAGGCCCTGCAGTGGCTAGGTTTGTCCATGGGCGGGGACCGCTTGCCATAGTTTCTATAAAAAATAAATAAACAGCTCTAAAGAAATTAAGAAGGGTCAGCTGTAAGCATGACCTAATCAAACGTAATTTATGAACTGTGTTTTGTGTGAGTAGTCACACGAGTAACGTGAAATTTGCAATGACAGGGTTTGTACATACTAGCGGCTAATATGGAAATAAATATTCAAACAAATTGACATAATTCTCAGCGTGAAACTACTTGTGCTGTGTTTCGGCGAGCGAGTGAGGATATGGGAAGCTCTTAAAAGTGCTGCTTAAGCGGCGTAAAAAGCCTGCAACGCAACCAATGCGTGGACTGAGACGCGGTTGTTCATGGGCGGCGGTGTTCTCTTGTCATATAGGAGACCCAGCTTCTCTGCTGTCTGCTATAGAAAAAAAAACGCGGATTGAATTTTTTAATAGAGGATACTAATTTCGAATCACCTATATGTATTTTATTCGGCGTACGGTTATCCCTACAAGGCCGGTAACGCACCTGCGGCCCTGCAAGTGCTGAGTAGCGTTGCCCAAATGCAAGACCAAGACCGCCTAATTTTAGAATGACCAAGACTGACCGCGTTAGACTTTAGCAAGAACAAGACTAAGCCTGCAAGACTCGCGTGTCTTGCAGCTATTTTTTTGACAGTGATTTTTCAGAATTTCTCATCAAATCTTTAGACATATTTTATAAATCTGGTTGGTCTTTACTATGGCTATGCTAATTCAACCTCAAAATGTTCTTATTCTGATAGGTTTTTCTAAGATCTGAAGTAAACTTTACTAAATATCAATAGTCTAATAGGTAATTTCAAGACTTGCAAGACTTGCTCCAAGACCAAGACCAAGACTGGCAGCGCAATAGCAAGATTAAGACCAATACCAGGTGTATTGGCGCAAGACCAAGACTAAGCTAAGTCTTGCATTTGGGCAACACTAGTACTGAGAGTATTCACGGGTACAGAATCGCTTATCCTATATGAGCTTTCTGGTCGTTACTCGTTTGCCACGGTTTTCATAAAAAAAGTACAATTTTGCTTCCTTTGAAATTCGAGGCATTGTATAAAACTGATTTATTTATGATTCAAAGTATTGTTAACCGATGGCCACTTTCTACCATTGTGAATACATGTGTAATTCTGAAATATTTTTCGCATAAAATCTAATATTATTCAAGAAACTCGATCGGATAAGCATTTTTTGTTACCATGTTAAAAAATTAAACGTTGAACCGGATTAGAACAAGTTAAATATAGTCCAAAAAATGTTTACCATGTTCACTGATGCGTCATTTATTCATAATTCACACAATTACACAGTCATAAACAATTCGCTTCTGATTTTCTTTGCGCTGAAAAAGGTGTTTTTTCTGAACAGCGTTTTGTTTAGAAAATACACCTCCATTTTTATTTTATATCAATACCTCGGTAAAATTCTTCA
>DWCF01007402.1:0-10759 GCA_018230265.1 Delias oraia
ATCAATATATGAAAACGTATATATTTATGAGATATTGTGAGAGCCATGCTGAAGCATTTTCTGACGCACTAATTGAGGACGAGCCGGCCCAATTCACTAATTTACGAACTTATCAGCATATGCTTCAGCATGGCTCTCCCACGGGGTTAATGTTTCTTTTGTGGCAAACAAGTCTACTGTATAGATAAAAGCGGCCAGAATATGTAGCTACTATAACTAATATATTAAGTGATAATCTATATTAAACAAAACAATGTCGAATTTAATACAACATTAAAACTCAAAACGGGCTGGACGGATTATCATGATATACTCAGCTTGAAATGGTAATTGTACTTGAGACGGTGTTTCGCTGAGTAAGTAAGGATATCGGAGGATAAAAAATGCTGCTTAAGTTGAGTAAAAAGCCGGCAATACAATCAAAGCGGACTGGCGCAGTTGTCTATGGGCGGTGGTATTCTCTTGCCGTATAGGAGACACACTTGCTCCGTTGTCCACTAATCCACAAAAAAAGTTGAGATAAATACAGGCTACTGCAATAATTAATATTTCAGTTTACCGAATATTTCTAAATTAGCATCTTCAAAGATTGCTAAGGCTTCATAATTGTAAAAAGGTTAGGTACTTGATTGAAATCTTCTTACTTTTTTGACTTTAGTGACTAGCGAGTAGCGGTTATAATTTTGCCAGTGTCAATGACGAAGAATCCGGCAAGAACAACCAGAGTTTAAATTAAAACATTAATATGTAATTATTTTCAAATTGACTTTCAATAAGTATTCCATCATAACATTGAATAAAAATATTTGATTTTGATTTTCTACCATGAATCAACATTCTAACCAAACCACTGAAATCTTAAAAAGTATAACAGTTATATCTGACAGAGATTAATATCATCTTTTTATTAGACAAGTGATATTTAAGGGTTGTGTTTTTCAGTGACATTGTGTTCGAGAGCCCAGCTCAACTTGCCAAGGGTAACAAAAGCCTGCGAAATATTTTCATTATCAATTTAACCCTCCCGGCTTGGGTTTGATTACATGACGTAATGTCATGAAGGGGCTTGATGGGGCCAGAAAATACGATCTCTAACGTTTTCATAGAGAAAATATAAACGAGTTTTTATTTTACATTTGTAGTAATGATCTATGATAGTAATTAATCTGGCTTAATTATATTAAAAAATGTATATTATATGCTGACTACAGATTGCAATAAAGTATAATACAGAATCCAATAGTGAAAGACTTGATAAATGATTTGTCTATTTCTTTAGACTTTAGAAGCCGCATCAGTCACTTAGGCAAAAATTACAGACTATTTCTCAAACATAGTTTGTGGATATTATAGGAGAAATTGCAAAGCAGTTAAGTCGAATAAAACTATTAGAAATACAAATCCAAGTAGTTATGGCAAAAGAGACTAATGCGTTATTCTTTTGAACTAACCTAATAAAAGTAAATTTATTTTATTTAAAACTTAAAACCAATACAACAAAAAGAACAAAAATAAAAAATTAGGAAATACAAAAATGACTTATGTAAGTACAAAATTTCTTGAAAAAACAATATTTAACGGTCGGCTCATGGCCTCACAGCAGACGAGGGTCGATCGAGTCAGCCGTAATCGACGTTAATGGACGCGAATACAACCTCCTTCTTTCCACAGCCTTCCGAATCTATTGTCCGCTTAAACCTATTAGCAGGCGAATTCTTAGCTATGCATTATGTACCTAATAATATTCTTTTATAACATGAAAAAAAAGCATTACCTATGAGACGATATTCAATATCTCGTAGCTAAGTGGTTCGAATGAGGTAGGGTTCGAATCCCGGTTCGGACATTTATATATTATCGTGGACAACGAAACAGGAGGGTCACCCATATGGTAACAGTATACCACTGCCTATGCACCATAGTCCGCGCATTGGTTGAGTTGCCGGTTTTTTACGCCAGATATTCAGCATTCATAAGGGCCTCCGATTTCGTCACTCACTCACCGAAATACAGTACAAGTACAGTTTCACGCTGAGAAATATGTGAGTCCGTGGTATCATTTCAGATGGCCGGCCGAATTAGTGTGTCAGCATAAGTTTCGGGTGTGATAGTTTTAAGACACTCGCCCGGCCACTGTCAAGCCCTTCAAAAGACCGAATAATTTATATTTTTTATTAGTTTTGACTGAGATTCAAACTTATATAAGTTTCGCTTCGTGGTAGGCTTATAAAACTACTTAGCTAAGAAGTTCTTAGCCTATTTCTATTCAGATCCATGTTACCCAGGGTCCCAGGCTATCAAGATAGCTTACAACATACCGGCGGCTCCATGCAGCTATTATAGAAATGTTCTTTGTGGCCGAACCCGTCAGAAATTATATATGGCTCTTCTAGTTGTGACAAGAAAAATCGTGTCCATTGCGTAATAGCGTATATCACCGTGGCTGGGAACCTGCGAGGTGGTGACATGGGAGACGCATGTCGCTAGCGATGCCCCGCGGCGGCACCCGCCTGCGGGACGTCCGCTGTCGTCCCGAGATCGGTATCATTCCCGCTCGCATCAATCTTCCCTCTGTCCTACCCCCTCCGCCTTCCCCCGGCCACTGACATTTCATTTGTCACAGGGCGAAGTGACCTCGTGGAACGCTGCGTCATGCTGCCAAACTAGCGAATGTAGAGTGGTGGTCTGTTTAGCTCGAAACCAGCTACAAAGTACAACATTCGTCCCCTTTAATAAAATTTCAAAAAATTAGAGAGCATGTTTTTTGGCTTTTTCGTCCTATCTCATGGAGCGTGGGCCGATGTTATTGAATGAAGTTCTGGACGAAAGCGTACCGGTAACTTTATTTTCATCTCGGTAACTTTACCTACCTCTATTAAGATTAGTTTTAACAAAGTCACGCGTTCAATCATTCAAACAAAATAATCGTACAAACGATTCTGCTTGTTAAAAAGTTTATAATGAATTATCAATTTACTGCTTTTTACTTCGGCATCCAAGCAAACACAATACACACCCAATATAATAGTTTAAGAGTAGGAACTAAAAATATAAACATCATTAAGTAGAAAAGTATAATTTATTTGCTAATTAATTCTTTTAACAGCCTCAGTCGGCGTCCTTAGCGGTTCCACAAGGGTCGTTAATACTGATGGGTACCAGTCCAGGAGCTGAATTTAAGTGACCCGCCGGTACACGAGGAACAAATTAGCGGTTAACTTACACGAGATTTAATTAAATTTATCTCGGGACGCTCACCTGTGGGAACCGAATGCAAAAAACGCCGAATATCTCGGATTCCGTGAGAATTGTCCGGCCGACGCTAAAACGAGTTGCCGCCTATGCCATACTTTTGTCTCTCCGATCGGGATTTTTTACTTTAATCTCACGATCTAGCCGAGATTGCTGTTGCCATTTCAACATTTCAAAAACATATAGTTTATTTATTTTAAATTTAACAATACCACATTAATAAAACAAGAATAAGGCTTTAACGCTCCCTCCGCGAAAAAGTTCAACATCTATAGTTGAGCATGTTTTTGAAAGATGTTACCACTAACCGGTGTTTTACAACAAAAAAAAAGCCAAGTTGTTCATGGCGGCGGTGTCCATTACCATATAGGCGACCCAAATGTTCCGTTGTCGGCTATAGAATATATTAAAACGCTGTTTAAGCATTGTCTAAATTTGGACACGGTTAGAGTCTGGTTGCACAATTGTCTAAGCATCTTCTGTCAATTCTAAACATTACTAATTAAGGAGAATAATTTTAAAAATTTATCATACGAGAAGAACTCTTTGTCGCTTATATGTGCTCTTGTGGCAGATTCAATTACTTTAAAAGTGCAATTTTACTTAAACTTGGAACCATTAACCATGGAAGTTATTCCATGGTTAATGTTTAATAAAGTTAATGTTTATACGATACGCTTTCCACGCAGAACTTCGATCTGCGTGGTAATTTATATAAAAGCTTATGTTACCATTTCACCATGCGTCCAACTGTCACCACGAGAATGAGTCTTCTTCTCTGCCATTTCATTATTACTATTCATTCTTTTAACTAGTATAATAACTAGGTTAGGATTGCCTAATTATTCTCTCAACTTGTTCGGATCAAAATTAAAATTCAAAACAAAATAT
Source organism: Delias oraia (assembly GCA_018230265.1). Lineage (NCBI taxonomy): Eukaryota > Metazoa > Arthropoda > Insecta > Lepidoptera > Pieridae > Delias > Delias oraia. The sequence continues at coordinate 4,144 of DWCF01007402.1, forward strand.
AAACAGCACAGCACAGGTGCTACCTGACAACTGACATTCGTACATTCCGTTCTTTTCTTTGAGATAGCATCACAATCGAAATTTTACTATTTTGTTTACAATTACTAACTCAACTTATAATAATAAAAAAAACAATAATAATATTTAATATTGTAATACTTTAGTTTTTTTTAACTTAATAATTATCTAAAATATTTTGCGATTTAAATTGTGGGCCATAATATACGTAAACTGCGTAAAAAGAATAATGAAACGGATGGTGAAAGAGCGTTTGTCCTGTTCCCAAGGAATGATTCTCTAAACATCTCTTAACAAAACACTGCCAAGATGGAATTTCTTTAAAGTTGACGGCCAATACAAAACATCACATTAAAATAAGCAATTGAAAATATGGAATTAAGGAAAAGGCGTTATTTGAACACATGTAAAATGATAAAAGTATATAAATCTAATGAGTTTATAAGGGCTTTTTCAAGCTGACGCAATTAAAGATGTCTTTGTTTTGCCTCAGACTTCATAATATCCAAATGATTTGGCCTGTCATTGGTTAACGTAACTTTGTAGGACTTAACAATTGAAATGTTCTTACAATAGTAAGAATAATATTAATCTTCACCATCCAAAAGATTTTTAACTTTTGAGATACTGCTTTTTATCTGTTTTTGCAACTACAAGTGCGATCGGCGTGAGAGTGACAGAATGTTTAAAACATAGTTTCAAGAAAAACGGTGTTTAAGCAATGAACATATATATAATTATTAAGAAAATTATTGTTTGCTTCCAATATTAGCCGCATATTAAATATTTAATAAAATCTAAACAAAAACTAAATTCGCATTTTATGATAAATGTGTGGCACATGTTCCAATAAAAACCGAATTAATTTCTCATAAAACTAGTTACAAAACTTCTTATAAATAAGTAGTTTGTATTTTATGGACATTCATACCAATTTTAGTGATTCTAATTGCTTATAATTTGAGCTTTAAACTTATTAAATATTTTATTAGTGGTAACTGAGATTAATTTAAAACAATACATTTTGTAAATGAACTTGTGTTCGCCAGTGAACATTGCGAAGCGATCCTAACTATACTAAATTATAAAAGGCTTACAAATATAATTCTACGACGTGTTCGCATACCTTACAATTACACAAAACGCCATAAACTTGCTTACTCCTTTATTTTTTAAGGTTGGTACAAACCCTTGTGTAAGAGTGATTATATACATATTATGATTATATATTAATTCTATTCCAAAAATACCTCTTAAGCGGTGTAAAAAGTCGGCAACACAACCAACGAGTGTGGTGCGGTTGGCCATGGGCGGCGGTGGTCTTTTACCAAATAGAAGATCCACCTGCTCCGTTGGCCGCTATAACTACAATAAAAAAATATTTTACCATGGTTATGTCCTTAGAATAAGGCAATCAACGGGAGATGTTGCTTCCTTTCCGAAGGCTAACTACGCGAAAGCTTACTGTTGGGCCGTCTTAACTGATGTGATACTACTGTCTCACTGCATACCAGCGTGTTGCTGCTTGAGAAACGTAAGTACTTGTTTGAAATTAAAGGCGCTTATTTCTTACCTAGAGTGACTTGCCTGCCTTCAATATAATGTTAAATATGGGTATTTATGTATAAAAAATTTAATCTTGTGTGAAAAATAAATAACGATTATTATTTCCTTATATATTGTATTTTTATTTTTTTTAAAATTAAACAGATATACTTTAACAGACACAGAGAGGAAATTATAGCAGAAAAGAGGCTGCCTAGTTGGTTAGCAATTCTTAAGAGATTGCGTGAATAAATGCCTCCCTTTGTTTCGTTAAATTAAGCGGTGTTCAGTAATTGTGCATTTGCTATTCACCTCGACTACTTCACTTAAACATTCCAAAATCGGGATTTTTCTCAACAAGTATTAAAATATGTGTTGACTTTTTTTATGAATGTTTTCTTGAAATATTCCTTGTAGACAAATATAACATCATCATTGATATATAGTTAAATAATATAACCACGTGTTAATAAAAGTATTCTAAAGTTTCTACCCTAATTAGCTCAATCTCAAAAGTCATTTATTCAAATAGGCCCCATAGAGGGCACTTTTGCAAGTCAGGTCACAATAGAAAAGCTACCGTTTAAGCAAAGCTCGGAAGGTATACCTCTACAAAAAGGATCAACAAGAAACTAATAGGCTCTCATTCACCAGTTGGCGCTCGTGCAGAAGTTTCCACGCATCTTTGTCTTCTATGTATCTGTTTGTGTCATAATAACCTTTCTTCAATAAAGTATTTAGTACAAGATTCTTGAATTTACTTTCTGTATGTTCAGTTATCTCTTTAGGAGTTTTTTTATGTAGCGAAGACAGTTCCCAAGAAAGTCTTTTTACTTGTTTTAGACAACTTTAAACTAAGCACGGCTATTTTATCCTTATTCCTAGTATTAAAATTACGTTGGTCGCTGCTGGAATCAGATATTTGCCTCAACAACCTTAAAACATTTGCCTCGATTTTGCAACAGCAAATGCATTTGACTAATAAATAGAAATTTCTGTTTGTTTAATGCATTCGAAAGTATTTAACTGAAAGTTAATCTTTTGAAAAGCTAACTATCGCGTCGCAGAGACGAGCAGCGACGACATGTTTATTAGAGATCGCGGAGGCAGCCGCGGCCGCGCGCACATCGCCTATCTAAATACTTCTAATTTTATTGGAGCCGCTCGGCATTTTTTTGCGGTTCCCGGAATGTTTGGTAATGTGTTATTCCTGATAGGGGTGCCCCTTTTTTATGCGCCTACGATGACACACTGCCTCTATGTATATAAGTTTTTCCTTTTTTTCTTTTTCATTTACTTTACTTTCTCTACTTACGATCTGGGCGTGAGGTAAGTTATAGGAATAATTGCACCTACGACTTAAATAATTATAGCAATAATTATTAATTAGTTTTCTTTTTTTATATAAATAGTAAACAACGAGGCTCATGAATCTCCTTACGCGCTCTCCGTTGTGTAGTCGGCTTTTTACGTTATACACATTCACGGTCAGACAGTTCCTTCATTCAATAATGTTATTTGATTTATGAGCTGGGAATATTGGTTAGTAATTGAATGAGTGAAGACAACCGGGGTCGAGAATGCCAATCCCCTTATCCTTTTAATCCCGAATTTCCGCCGCAACGGATCAACAACCCTAGCGGTGATCCCGAAGCGTCCACGATTCCACATCGATCCCAATACACTTAGTGCGCGCCTATTAATAGTATTATTGTCCTAACGTTGTCGCAGCGCCGTCCCCTTACTCCTAGCACCGCCACCGTCCGCTCTTCGCCAGGACGCGGTACTTACGAGGCTTCACATTATTAAAAATATTATTATTATTATTTTTATGAAAGTATTCTTTGAAATATTATCTATACATTATCCATACTTATTTGTTTTCTTTCACATCCCATTTACGTATTCAAAAATGACAGTAAAAAAGTGTATATATCATTTTGTTTATAATAACAAAGGAAATCTAGTAGAAAGCTCATCTAGATACCTAAGCGGTCATCCGCCCATGGAGACCCCAACTCTTGCTGGACTACGGTTGTGTTGCTGGCTTTTTAGGACTATTCCTAGGTAGTAGGTAGGTACGCTCTTGTTTGTTAATAGAAAGCACATTCTTCTTAGCGCATTTGTTGGTAACGAATTTATGCCTTAGGTAAGTTCACAAGGAAACTAGAATACTTTGTTGAGATATGGCGCACCAGTTTTGCGTGCATACTTGTATTTCCCACTGTGAGCCAGTTAGACTCACTTATGTGAGTCTCACGGCTGGATTAGCAATGCGTAATTAATCTGCGTGGGAACTGATCGACAACCGCTAATCAATGCGAATTTTGCAATTAATGCCTGTTTAGCGCATGGCAGTGCGCAGCAACTTTCAAATCGCCTCGATTTAGTCATGCTGCCTCTACGAGAGATACCCACGCCCACTTGGAATAAATAGCTCCACGAAGTTACGCTGCTTGGTCAACGCAAATACGCCACAGTATTGATTGTGGTACCAACAAGACCCGCTTGCATCCTTATATAATTTTTACCACGAAAACAATATTAGAATCTAAATTATTACTTAAAATTACGATTTATAAGTTTTTTATGAGCTAATATTACTAATTGTATACAGTCGCAATAAAGCCCACGATTTCCTATATTTGCACATATTTATGAAACCTAGAGCAGACTTTTCACGACTAGCTTCTGATGCCCAGCTTCGAGACGGACAGTCAAGAAATTCAGCCGCATTAACTCTTTCATTATGTGTTTACAATATTTCGTACATTATTAGACATAGACATTCAAGAAGACAGACGTTTTCTAATGAAGAAGGTACTGCAGGTAAACGAAACTAAATGCTCTTTAAGTGGCATCCACTAAGCAAGGGAGGCAGCGTGCCATTTAAGAAGGGCCAGGCCCTCTTCTAGATCCTAAGTTATACTCACAGTATTTCGAGAAATCAGTATAATTTCTAATAGAATCGGGACCAATGATGAATCGTTAACCTCGAATGATTCCATTCCTTAAGACAGCCACAAACAGTTGATGCCTACCCCCTTTCGTCGGTGGTGCGTCGGAGCTGAGACGGGAGAGGCAGGTGATGCCTCGGCAGGGCGGGTGCGGCTAAATTACATCTTTATCGAGACATCAGATGACATTCGCCTACGATTTATGGCCGGTAGGTGGCGCCCCGCGTCGCGCCTGAATAATGACGTTTGATAATTGATTAATCGCTGCGCGCGAGATGTTATCGCCCTGGGCATTCCGGCGGCGGTACGAGATCACTCGCTAATTAATTTAAATGAGCCGGCGCGATTTCATGAGAGGCTTTTGCTTGGGATGTGCTTACCTCTTTGGCCATAAACCTACCTCTGCCGGAAACAGCGTCTCAAATAAGCACACTTGTGTCCTCTCACTTGTAAAATATAATTAGATATAATTATATGATATAATTAGATGTCCTGTGGAGTTGCAACAATTTATGCATGTCAGCAATACAGATACATAATACCTATTTAAGATAATGTATACCTAAATAAAGCATCATTTATAAATGAGGCTTGACATATTTCAGTACATTGCCAACGGTGTTAGAGCCATGCCGAAGCCTAAGCAGACGCACTAATGGGGCTGGCTCGTTCAGTAATAGCACGAGCTCCGAGAATATCATCGTGAAACAATAGGATTTGTGCTTTCTTTCGCTGAGTAAGTGAGGATATTGGCGGCTCTTAAAAATTCATCTTAAATGGCGTAAAAAGCCGGCTACACAACCAATACGTGGACTTTGACGAGGTTAGATAAGAGTGGCTTTGTTCTCTTACCGTACAAGAGACCCACGTGTTCCGTTGTCCGCTATTTTATAAAAATATCTCTCTCTCTAAGTCGGCCCCTTATGTCTGAGGCTCGTGGTCAGCACTAGAATTACTTTTTACGCACAAAACCATAAAAAATGTACAGTTATATAATCTTTAAGACTTTGATTAAATAAAGCATTGTTTATAAAAAAGGCGTTAAGTATTTAAGTAGGTACCTACAGGACCAATTTATTTCATATAGGTGTAGGTACATAGCTACTTACGAATGTCTTAAAAAAGTACAGACTGCTTTGAAAGAGTTTACTTTTTCTGAGAAAGATTCCAGATCTGAAAAGATCTCATCCGCAGTAATTCTAAAATATTGATGAAATGTCAAGTTTTAAAAATTGGATAAAACGCAAAATATACTTTCTTTTTGTATTATGTTAAATGTATAAGTTTGATAAATAAATAAAGCGACATCAAGACTATTTTTAAGTACCATAGTAGTCCAACTGATACCGTAATAACAAATGACGTATTAACTAGTACCACAATATCTACTACTGTTCTAATATATTTACAAGAACAAAGAACATAAAGACATATTTTTTAACTACCTTCAATTTGAATTTATTCATTTTAAAGTGAACCACCTTTTACGAGTCCCAGCACGCTAGACAAAATATCCAACGATTAAGGGCCGATGTCAGAAAAAAGAATCATTAATTGATTTAAGGCCGTCGATGGCCGATAAGCTAGCGCCGGCGAGCCCGGCCATTACTTTCCTCACTCACTCATAAATTTTGACCTCTACTCAGAATTGAGGCTATTTCACTCTTTTAATACCACTACCGCGTCCCACGGTTCGCTCGATTGTTTATGATAGGCAAACAACGGTGAAGGTTGATGGTGAGATATCATTGAAGTCGATGGATACCTACCTCTCCATTCGCGCTTTGGTTCTGTTGCTGGCTTTTTAAACCGCAAGTTAAGCTTGGGTTACTTGCAAGTACAATAATCGGTACTATTTTTTTTAGTCTCCGACGCTAAATAGGCGCTATCATCATCATCAGCCCATCAAGTTCACTGCTGGACATAGGCCTCCCCCAAAGACGCCCACCCGCTGCAATCATGAGCGATCTGGATCCAGCGGTTGCCCCCGCGACCTTCGTTAGATCGTCTTTCCATGGAGTGGCGGGACGTCTCACTCTGCGTTTTCCGGTACGCGGTCGCCACTCGAGAACCTTTCTTCCCCATCGGTTGTCGGT
>DWCF01007403.1:0-10758 GCA_018230265.1 Delias oraia
ATAAAACCAACGCTAAGAAAAAAGTTTTCTAAACACAAATACATGAGTTAATAGACAAACAAAGATAGACAAAGAACAATTATTTATATATTGTTTGATTACAAATTCAAATCGACTTTTTGTAATTCATGTTTTTTTTATAACTACATTCGCACGTGATTCTGCTTAAACTACTTTACGTTAAGAATTTTAGTTTAGTTAATTTACACAAGAATAATTTAATAATAATTTGAGCTTAAGATTCGAGCTTCCAAATTATTTTTTTAAATATTGTATTTCATTTTTTTAGCTAACTTGCCTTTTTTGGCAAGATATATAATATGTTTAAAGTGCGTAGTTGTTACATTTCAGGCAACTTTGTAAATTATTTGCGAAGGCAGCGTATTTTTATTATTACATATTAATCAATCATACTTATTACCATACCTTTAAATGACGCAATACACTAGAAAAAAACGTATGTTTTATAGTTTATATAATATATTTTGGCATCTAAAAAGGAATTACTAAGAGTTTATAAAATTTAAAATTATTTATATACTGTATAGAAAACTTATATATTTAAATACATATGTAATATACATACATGCATTTGGTTTCTAATTACGTCTTATTTACAATATTTTTATAGACCCCTGAGACACTCTTTTCTATATTACTTAATATCGCCGAGTGATTATTATGTATTATTAACCGTCGAGAACTCAGTTAAATTTCTTTAAAATTGCGATATAGATTAGTAATTAATTTAATAGTAATTAATTTAATAGTAATTCTAAAAGTTGGTGAGAAAGAACAACAACTTAACGCAAACTTTTTAAAAAGCTTCGATGATTCGAACCAGCTTTGTCTCTATATATAAAAAAATCGTATATTTCAAAGAATATACTATATTGAGCATTAGGAGGGCTTTGATATCTTCCATGTTTTTTACCGATTCAGTCGCTTAAGCGTAATTACATGTCATTTTAATATTATTAACACATAAGATGTAAAATTGATTTATATCGTTGGCTAAAATTGTAAATATCCGATATTATGCTGATATAAAAATCGACACGCGCACTCAAAACAAAAAAAATAATTTGGTTTCACATTACAAGTTTATTGTTTAAAAATTTTTTTTCCATTACTTCATTATATATTGCAACACATTTTAAGCGTACCTTTCAAAATTACCTTCAGTATTTCGTTAATACCTTTACTCTTTAGTATATCATATATAAGACACATTTAAAACTAAGTTCAGGTTGTGAAAATAAACCTGATTTTATTCCTTACATATATACAATAAAAATCAATTAATAAATCCTCTCAATTGAGACAAATTGTAAACTAGATTTTAGTGTTTAATATTACGTAAGTTTTTATAACAGTTTATCGCCAATACCTTGCCAGATGGGGCCGCTATCACAACAACATGGCTTAGTTCATAGACAGTGCTAGGCGGGGCCCATGTTTAGATTAAGAAATACTAATTTCTTTACATGTAGGTGACATCTTATGAATTTTACATTCAAAATATTTTATACTTTTGATTAAAAAAACTTTCTAATTATATAAATCTTCTTAAATAAGCTAAGTATACGACCACAAAAGTATATATTAAATACTTTTATAAATATTAAATCTATTGAAAAAGCCATTTATACAATATTAAGATATCTTGAAGTATTAACTTTTAGCCTTACCTAACTATAAGTAACTTATATATCATAAATTCACTTAAGATTTTATCGAAGATTAATTTACAAATTTTATTAATTATTTTGCAATTATTACAGAATAAGGTGTAAACAATTATGTGTTAAGGAATTATGCTTTCGTGGTTGAGCGACGGTGACCATGGCTTGACCTTATACGATTTTAGTTTTAATTAACAAGAATATCATATAAACCTCCGAAGTGTTACCACGGGCTCACAGAATACTCACCGTAGTTGTACTTGAAACTGTACTACAATTGTGTTTCGCTGAGTGAGTATCGTAAAAATCCGACAACATAACCAATGACGGACTGTGGCGCGGTTTTTTAATGGGCAGTGCTGTTTTCTTACAATATAGAAGTCCTGCCTCATTGCCCGCTATACAATAAAAATTCAATATATATCTATTTATCTAATAGGATATGATGGTTTCCCCATTAAGGACCCAGGATAATCAGGGTATGTCTGTGGGATAGAGGTCAAATCTCTCTTGTTCGCTCGCTTGCAATCTCTTTTCTCCCAAGAAACCCATAGTATCATACCCACGTAGGTACTTAATTTACGTTACGCAAACATTAACAATTAGTATGCAACGCATGGTAAGTAGATCTGCATCCTGTGCCAACAAAAACGTTTACCTCTTCCCACGGGACTCGAATACAAGACTACGAGCGCAACATGCGTAAAACACTCATGGAGACGTTATTGAGTACATAATTAAAATTATTATTTAATTGCATAAGCATTTACCGAGCATTTCATTAAATCATACATTACAAATCTTAATTATTGTTTATTTAAACTTACAAAGATCTCAAATATTTATTTTTATTATCTTAATAATGTTTGTGGGGTAAATTAGACTGCTAAATGTGATAGACTAATATAGGAACGACAGTGAACGCTTGATGTACTTGAAAATAACAAATCAACGGCCTAGACCGAGAAAAATATTATTTTACATTAAAAAAATGTAATAAAATTAGCCAGTCTTAAAAGTAAACCAATTCCAACGGCCGTGTACTAAATAAAACACAATAGATAGCAAAGGTGACATTGTTCAATTAGTCCTATTTTCATTATTCAGGTCTTATTTCTCGATGCTACTCAAATCTCTTCAATTGGTACAAATACATATTAATCATTGAATTGACGGATCTTTTTTGTGGTAAGAGATCACCGCCGCCCATGGACAACCGCAGTCACAATCCGCGCTTTGATTGTGATGCCAGCTGTTTATGCCGCTTAAGCGTTTCTATTTCAAGGGCTTCCGTTATCCTCACTCACTCAGCGAAACTGGTGAAAAGTTACCTACCCAGAACCCGGCAACAGTGGTAAATGTTGGCGGAGGCCTTCACCGGAAGGCACGCTGAAGTCAAAGATTTATCGTAGCATATTATTAGAAAGATTCATTATATATTTTTTCGGAATAAAGGGATTTATTATCATTATATGCTTTAGTATGGATGTCAAGCTCTTAACTAGAACAAATAAATTATATATTTTTTTATTTCGACCGGGGATTGAACTCAAAACCACACGCTAAAACTAAAAAACTTGCTCACTTTTCTTTAGATTTTCGTTTGACTTCTGTCACTTAGAGTCTTGCTTTGTAATATTGACAGTTTTTGTAAGTCTACCTACTTTTTTTATTTATAGCAGATAAAAATTATTACATATATGATATATCAAAATAACTTTAAGATAAAGCGTAGAGAATTCTAAAATTAGTCTTCCACCTAAATATGTACAATATACTGACACAGTTTTTCAATTTAGAAATCTTTTCATTTACACCTATAAAGGTGTTTTAAAACGTCTCTATCTCGAACTCGCTAGCGTGCATTTGTTGCTGCAAAAACGAGACAGAAAACTGTAACTAGATTTTAGCAAGTAAAAAATGTTAAAGTTAATATTAACCAATTTATAAATAGACTTAGGAGTTTTTTTATTGTATTATGTTATCTACATCGATTAATTCAATTAAACAACGAGGACATCATTTAAATTATACTCGGGTCAAAGAAAGCAAGAAAAGTTCAAACGATAAAAGTTATTTGTGTTATTTCCTTGAATAGAGGTCTGAGCTTATCGGGATAATAACTGCATTTTATGATGACCGTGATAATATTTAATAATTCACGAACTTGCAATAACAATCAACTAAAACTGAATTACCAACTCAAGATACATACAAAGATAAAACGTCTCTTTAAAAAAAGTAAAAAAAAATCAACGCGTTAAATTAACAATTGAGCTACACGCACACGAATCAAGATAAGAAAAATATCCACATTAAAAAAACGTTTGTTATCGATAGTCGTAGGTATTCTGAAGGAAAAAAGTAAATACATTTATTATTCTTGTTAAGATTATCCCAAAGTGTGGTCCGAGGACCCCTGGGGGTTCAAGAGTATCTGTGTCCGTGGTGTCATCTCTGGACCATACATAAATGCCAATAATAACTGAAATAAATTCCTGATATGATTTTATCTGTTTTTTTTTATTAAAGGGTCCGTGAAATTGAATCCCTACAGGTCCGTTGTACAAATAGGTTCGAAATCGCTATGCTTCGTCATATCAACGCAGTATCATCAGAAGTGATAAAATAAAAAATGTGCCAGCTGATAAATACCATAAACTGATTACGTAGGATAAAAATATAAACAAAAATGAACTTAGACCTACATTACATTTCATAATAATATTGCAGATTAAAAATAAAATTGAGTCTATAACATGTTCTTCTGTTTATTAGTTGTAGGTAGCACTACTTTTTTCTGTATCCAGGGCTCTAAACACAGAATGGACATTACAATTTTAGCCGCTTTTGTTCGAATTACAGAGAAACAACTGAAATTTGGAGATTCTTTAAAACACTTAAGTCAATCCAAATAAATAAAATCATGTCTTTAATATTTAGAGATTTTTTTACAAGAATATTGGATTGCCACAAAATATAGATGAAAAGACCGGGGTGAAATGTATTTTTATTTTAATGCCTAGGTTATTTCTATTCTTGCTACAATAATAATGTTTTGAAACTTTAATTTTATAGCAGTCTGTGTCTTATGTTAATGCAGATCGCATGATTTAATAAGCCATTATTAATTTAAAATTTATTTTTATTTTAGACGAACCATCAAAAAACTACACAAAGGTTTTTTCTTATCGTCGTGTTTTTTTGTTATTTAACTACATAATAATTTATCTAGCAAAAATTTATTTATTTTTTGTTTAATGGAATGTAAGCCTAATATTCAATATTTCAATATAAATATTATGGTAGGTAATAATAATTTTTGTATCTATAGATTAAGGCTATTATACGTTATCTTTCAGTAAATTAATTACTGCAAATAGCAACAACAGTTTCATTTAACGTTCTGCTAGTATTACGCAGACATATTGCGAACCTGTTGTTACATTCACTAAAACGTGTAAAAAAACGTACACCTAAAGTCGGCCGTCTTATAACGGTACCGCTCGAGGTGGCCTACGTGACTCGAGGCCTCATCGCAATGGTGACGAGGCGCCAAACAAATTACCGCCTATCTGCAAAAGTTCAAAACCCAAAATTATAATAAATATCTTATAAAATTCCTCATTATCAAATATAACCCTTCTAATTCATAAAAATATAACCTTTAGTCGGTTGCGTAACCGAAAAAAAATCACACGTGTTTCGAAGTCACGCATCAGCTGATTATTGTGATACTTACCCCAAGAGCTTGCGACGTTGATAAAAAGTGCAAAAGCGACGATTAAACACTTTAGAATACACATTTTGTCTCACAAAAATCTATTATTAATTTATTAAATTCACTCATTCATTGAATTATTACGAGTTTCAGTCTAAAGTCAATTAGAGGGCGCGTCTCTGTTACAACCGCACGTAGCGCGTACTAGACCGAAACTAAATAAAATTGCACGGCCGCTTGCCGCAATTCCAAATACAAATAAATTCATTGAAAGCGTTTCGCGCATGCGCATATACCATTTGATACAAATTACCGAGATACATTATTATCTTATCACGGAAGAAATCAGTAGGATATTTTGGTCGTGTCAATTTATTGCCTTAAAGATGCAGATAATACTAACGCGTGTGCAAGTTATGTAATAGTTCAATTATGGTCAAATGTTTCCAGTAATTGTGTTACAATTTTTTTACTATTTTTTTATAGTATAGGGTAAAAGAACACTGTCGCCTATGCACAAGCGTGCCACAGTCCACGCATTGGTTGTGTTGCCGACTTTAATGCCACTTAGGCGGCATTTTAAGGGCCTCTGATATCCTCACTCACTCTGGGAAACACAGTACAAGTACCGTTTCACGCAGAGTATTCTGTGAGCCTGTGGTATCACCTCGGACAAGCCGGGCCAATTAGTGCACCAGCAAATACTGTGAAAATTTCTGCTTTAAATAAATAATAATTAAAACTTAGTCAATTATTTACGAAGATAGTATTAATAATTTAAGTAAATAATGCAGTTGCTGGTACATAATTAATTACATGCCACTTTTATATTATTTTATTATAGAAATCCATCCATTTCTTTATAATGTTGTTAATTCAACTAATGATATGTATAAAGACGCTAAAATAAATAATTTTAACGTTTTTAATACGTTAATTAATAACCGAAAACGGGCGGAACAGATGTGTTTTGAAGTTTTAAATGGATATTGCTGGCATCCTGGAGTAACATATAGGCAACTTTTTATCTGACTACAAAATCGACGATAATTTTTGGTGCTATTCAGATTATAGTGGTGACAGACTCTGAAGTACCAGTGCCATAGGCTTGTTCGGCCATACGACCTTACAAACAAAAATGGGTTCACGCTTGGCATTCTATTGTAGCAGGCAGAAATTGTGTGGGGCCCAATATATTCCGAAGGAAAAAGCGGATGAAAATCATTGCGCAGGACGTCTGCCGGGTCCACTAGCATATTCATATTATAATTTTGTTGTAGTATAGCGGACATCGGAGCAGGTGGGTCCCCTATATGGTAAGAGAACACCACCGCACATGGACAAGAGTGCCACTGTCCACGTATTAGTTGCTTTGCCGGCTTTTTACGCCGCTTAAATGGCATTCCTAACGGCCTATGATATCCTCCCTTACTCAGCGAAATACAGTAGAAGTATGGTTTCAACTTTTAAGTACAGGTACCTTTTCACGTCGAGTATTCTATGAATTTTTGTGAACCCGTGGTGTCTCGTCAGACGAGGCGGCCACTTTCAAGGCCTTTCAGAGACCGAATAATTGTTCGGACCGAAATTCGAACCCGGATACCTCTCACCGATACCACTTCACGGTAGACCTATTAAACCACTTAGCTACGTGGCTTTCAAAATTAATATTATTTTTAATATGCACTCACAAAGATAATAAAATCATAAAGACGGAAGTCCGGTTGCAGTAATTTTTGTTTCCTTGAAATTATATCTTGATACACGTAGGCTTGACACTTCCCTAATCAATTTACCATTCAGCAACTTATTACACAACATTTTCGGTACAATAGAACCGTATATCGGAAAAGTTAATAAAATTGGTTAGTAAAATTCAGCCGGCAACGCACTCACGGTTCTGTTAGAGCTGGTGTCCAGGGGCAGAGGGCCGCTTACCCTAGATTTCCATAAAAAACTTCTTTGTATAAAATTTTACCTGGAATTTGGAGACTGAAATTTGAACCTAACAGAAAGTTAAGTAAAGAAATGCCTCGTAGTCAAATTGAAAATAAAAGTGGTTATATAAGTCTACCACGAAGCGACAGGTATCGGGTTCGAATCTCGGTCCGGACAACCAAAAATTATAATTTAGGTTATAATTTATTCAGTTTCTGGAATGTCTTGGCAGTGGCCGGGAATGTCTTAATACAATCGCACCCTTGGGAGAGCCATGCTGAAGCATATGCTGACGCACTAATTGTGTTGGCTCGTCCGAAGGGATTCCATGGGCTCACAGAATACTCAACGTGAAATGGTAGCTGAATTTGAAACGGTACTTCTGTATTTCGCTGAGTGAGTAAGGAAATCGGAGGCCCTTAAAAATTCCGCTTAATAGGCGTAAAAAGGCAACACAACCAATACGCGGACTGTGACGCTGTTGCCCATGTACGGCGGTGTTCTCTTACCATATGGAAGACCCACCTGATCCGATGTTTGCTATACCATAAAAAAATCATTGTGATTGTGATTACCAGGTAATATACTACTGAAAGACTGATCTATATTCTATCAGGAGTTGGGTATGTTGTCATTCGATATGTTTACGAAACAGTCGGAAATTGCCGCTATGTCTTTCACGAGATTTATTGATACAAAAACATTTAGCAGATTAATAATCAACTATAAATCAAAGATAATTATATCAAGTAATACTTGATAAATTGTTTTACAGGAAGGAGTTTAATATATGTAAGTACATATATTAAAATCCAGGCAAGTGCCTGAATGGAATAGTTGTCTGTCGTTGTGTGTATGAGTTGACGTTAGAAATTATGAAGGTCATTTAACTTTTTGTAAATTAATTACGTAAGTCGGATGTGTATTACGTGTAAATAAGATATGTATTGAGTGTGTTTGAAGATTATAAGTTTCTATTAAATAAATATTTTTGGGTTTTGCAATTTTTGTAAATTGCTTACAGAAATTTTACAAACTTTTCATAGCGATTTCTTAAAATCAAATTATATACTCATGGTTCAGTTATCAGTGATTAAGGTGTTGAACCCTTATGACATACTTACTTTGTATTTCTTAATACATATTAATTATATGGATAATTTTTATAATGTGTAACAACAAGTCAAATATTTACCTATATTTAACCATTTCATGAATAGTTCAATTTACTTACTTTTTAATCATCGTGGAACGAAAACAATTTTGACATTAATTATTATTATTAAATTAAGTGCACAATACATATATTATACATAATATTTAATAATACTTGAATATCTTAAAATGAAATGTTGTAAAGCGACATCTATTAAACAATTGCAATACTAAAATAAACAGACTTTATTTCTAATTACGCTGGTTATACATATAAAACCTAGATGTCGCTAAATTGATAATTTTATAAATGTCAATTTTTCCATACATGCAAGTTAAACAATCTTAAATAGGGGCTTATAAAAAGAAGAATTATTTCAATTTATAAGAACAGGCGCCATAAAAATACCGAAAAGGTGCAATCATCAAAATAAGGATTTTATATCATATTAATAAAGATATTATATAGTTTGATATATGATCAGATTACGAATACAAGCCTAATTTACAAGATTGGACTAAAAATATTACTATAGACTAAACTAGTAAAATGGTCCGTGTATGTGCATACAATCCTACAGTACACTTTCTGTAACGTTTATTATAATGTCTTGATTGGTTGATCCAGTGGCTACAAAGTACAAAGTATAGACGATAAAGTAAGAGCATTGCTCTGTAAGGCGAAATAAAAGCAAACCTTAAAGAATTTTATTAATTAAAATATCAATACATACGGCCTAAATGTATCGTATTTTACATTAAAATTGCTTTCTTTGTTATAATTTAAGAGAATGGGAATACTATATAAGAATATGTGGTAATTATGAAAGCACGTAGTCTAGATAATTATTTTGATGTAATGTATATCATATGTATTGTAAACTGTGTTTTATATACTGATATGTATCGTTATGTATCTACCGATTTTATTTTTTATTAAAGAAACCCTCCTAAAAGGAACCCTATGTGCCCATTACATATTATGTTTAGATAAAACAGCCTGGTGCAACACTCGAAAGAAATGGATTCGTTCCAAGACTAGCGGTTTCTTTAGATTTTAGTAAACATCCTACAAGCAGCATAAGGAATATAGTTTTATTTTAATAAAAAACTGTATTTAAAAAAATTGGCTTTTCTCTATATTACAACGAACACGGCTGATCTCTTGGATATCGTATAAGGAGAATCTGTATATTGTGTATTATATTATACAGTCTGCTACAGTTCCCACGTTCATATCCATATAATCCATCAGCACACAAATAAATAGATTATGGGGGCCTTTTTATTTGCTTCACTTTTTAAATCCCTCTGGGGACGCTTGCAGTTGGGGTGAACATGTGGCCAAGTAATTTTTACTTTACATATTCGATTGTAGCCATCATAAGGGTTGATTTATTAAACATTTAAATTAATTAGAAATGTATCTTTTGTAGTTTCGGCTGCTGTTAAATCTAGCGACATTAGGTATTATATTTTTAGATTATCCATTGAATGGCCAAGGTTTGTGTTCTAAATATATTTTGTCTATTTTTTATTTAAAATATAAAACGCATCTTTTTTTATCTGTTTTTTTAGTGAGTTATATGAAACGTATTACCAAGGATTTTGTTTTTTGAGAAATTTCATCAAAAGAACTGAGAAAATTAGATTTGAGTGATGAAAAGATTTAATACTTAATTAATATTTTAGTTAATATTGCCTACTAAGTGAACTTTTTTTTCATTTATCTTATAAAAATATAAACAAAATGCAAACCGAAACATTAGTTTTTCCAATCTGTATGTATTTTTTATCTACATATAGAACGTACTTTCAATTATCTCTTAAAAATTTTATTTGTGCCTTCATAATTTCAGCCGTAGGACGTCCACCGCTGGACATAGGCCTCTCTTTCAGACCTCCATGGATACCTGTCTTCCGGCGACCTTTATAATTTGTGCCTTATGTATAATATATTATCAAGGTTGTGAAATGGTAAAATTTAATACAAATAAACTTTAGTAATTTGTAGTAGTAATTAAAGTAATACGTAATTAAACTACTACATAATGTAGTTCTTTGATTACATAACGTCTGTATCTTTTTTTTTGTTATAGCGGACAACGGAGCAGGTGGGTCTCCTATATGGTAAGAGAATACTGCCGTCAATGGACAACAGCTCCACAGTCCGTGCACTGGCCACCCTCCTGTGAAGGATCCTTTAGTCGCCTCTTACGACATCCCATTTAGGAAGACTAGGAGTGGTACTATTCTGAC
>DWCF01007404.1:0-10757 GCA_018230265.1 Delias oraia
AAGCTGCGTAAAAAGCCAGCGCACAGCACGCGCGTTCTATGACGCGGTCGAAGATGGGTGTTCTCTTACCGTATAGGAGACCCACCTGTTCCGTTCTCCGCTATACCATATGAAATAGTTTACGGTGTTTTGCTGAGAGAGTGAGGATATACGGCCCGTGAAATTACACAGCTCAAGCTGCGTAAAAAGCCAGCACACAGCACGCGCGGGCTATGACGCGGTTGGAGATGGGTGTTCTCTTACCAAATAGGAGACCCACCTGCTCCGTTCTCCGCTCATATGAAATACTTTACGGTGTTTTGCAGAGTGAGTGTGGATATACGGCCCGTGAAATTACACAGCTCAAGCTGCGTAAAAAGCCAGCACACAGCACGCGCGCACTGTGCCGCGGTCGGAGATGGGTGTTCTCTTACCATATAGGAGACCCACCAGCTCTGTTCTCCGCTATACCATATGAAATAGTTTACGGTGTTTTGCTGAGAGAGTGAGGATATACGGCCCGTGAAATTACACAGCTCAAGCTGCGTAAAAAGCCAGCGCACAGCACGCGCGGGCTATGACGCAGTTGGAGAAGGGTGTTCTCTTACCAAAAAGGAGACCCACTTTCTCCGTTCTCCGCTATACTATAAACAAATCACCTTAGTTGGAGCCGGGCAACTTGTATTAAAGACTTTTTCAATGAGATATATCATTGACACTGACACAAAAATTCAATCAGTGCAGAAGACACCCAAAATGTTATCATTTTTTTTAATTAATTAAAAAAAACCCATCAAACCAATAAAAAAACCCAGTAAAATGTTGAAATAGTTAAGTCCCAGGTTCAATAGTCCGAAATAGTCCGAAAACATGAAAGACGACGACGGTAAGTGTTTTACCGTGTTCCGTGGGAGAGCCATGCTGAAAATGCTGACGCTCTAATTGGGCCGGCTCGTAATGATACCACGGGCTCACAGAATACTCAGTATGAAATGGTGCGTCTATTTGTTCGCTGAATGAGTGAAGATATCGCATGCTGTGTTGCCGGCTTTTTATACCACTAAAGCGGCATTTTTAAGGGTCTCCGATATCGTCTCTGCGAAACACACTTCTCTTACCATATAGGAGACCCACCTGCTCCGTTCTCCACGGTACCATAAAAAAGGCTACTACTTTTTCAGTATAACTCTGTCAGTTTGTGTAGCCGACTTATTTTTCATATTTTTGGTTATATCGAAGGTTTTTGCGCGTGAAGTCATAACAATTGAGTTGGTATTCCAGACGATGACGAGAACACCTTCGGCGTCACCAGATACCCTTGCATGCCCTCCCTGGTGGCACTGCAGCAGATGAGGAACCGGCTCCATCTCGCCTTCTTGGGCCGGAAGCTTATGAAATGGACCATGCTGGCCACGGGCCGGGAATTGCGCCGGATTGCCGCTGACATTGACAAGTATGGACCATTTTAATAATACGGAAGTGGATCTCCCATGCTGAAGCATATGCTGAGGCATGAATAGGTCTATGTCTCATAATAGCAGCGTGATACGATATTTGTACTGTTTCGCTGAGAGGATAGACGTACCGTGAATTTTATATGGTATAGCGGAGAACGGAGCTGGTGGGTCTCTTATATGGTAAGAGAACACCGCCCATCACCAACCGCGCCACACTCCGCGTATCATATGTTGAGCTGATACAATTTGTGCGTCATTATATGCTTCAGCATGGCGTGCGTCGGTTGTGTTGCCGGCTTTACGGAGTAGTTCGTGTGTTAATGGCTGCACTGTCTTCGCAGGGTCTACAAGGGCTTCAACGAGGATGTGAAGAATGCCTATCTTTTGCTGGCCAGGTGCCGCTACTTCTACCCGAACATGAACCAAATGACCATTGAAAATATTTCCACTCAGGTATGTGTCGCCAACACAAATATATAAAGTCGGGTGAAAGAGACACTAACGTAGGATAGCATTCCGCCGCCCATGGGCATGGCTCCTACAGCACCACGGTTACTGACCCAGCAGGGATAGGTATTGATGGAGCGACAAACATCTAGATGATTCGCTTAAGCGAGTAATTAACAGTGGGGATAGGGGCGCGTTGTGCCCATGTGCGGTCCGTCAGATCTGCCCCGTCGTAGTCTATATAATAAATTGAATTGTCCGAGATTGCGTCACAAGTTGTATATGTATATTGATAATTTCGACGCAGCGAACACGGCCTCCGTGGCGCAATTGGCTAGCGCGTTCGGCTGTTAACCGAAAGGTTGGTGGTTCGATCCCACCCGGGGGCGAGCTTCTTTTTTATTTTCCATTTTTTATTTTCCTTTTTTTTTATTTTCCATTTTTTTATTTTCCATTTTTTATTTTCCAGTTTTTTATTTTCCATTTTTTTTATTTTCCATTTTTTTATTTTCCATTTTTTTATTTTCCATTTTTTATTTTCCATTTTTTTTATTTTCCATTTTTTTATTTTCCATTTTTTATTTTCCATTTTTTATTTTCCAGTTTTTATTTTACTCTCATATAGACACAACAGATTATTATTTATTTATTTTTAATCTAAAGATAAATAAAAAAATAAAAATTGTTTTTGGCGTATTTGGATACTGTTGCTATCACCACGTGAGCCAGCCACTGCTGGACATAGGCCGCGCCCACAACTTCGAACAGCTCCGAGCAGATACGCTTCTGTTCTGCCATACTCCTGCTTAAACCGTTTTAGGCTGGCGTTGTAATCGATCAACATCTGAAGGCCACGTCCGGAGTCAAACTCGTGCACTACGACATCATTGAGGTATTACCACTACACATAAGGTATTAATTTCTTTAGACAAGCTATTACAACGACCGTGGGCACAGGCTTCGATGCACAGGCTGAAAATCTTTTTTTATACTATAGCGAGCAACGGAGCAGGTGGGTCTCCAATATGGTAAGAGAATCGCCGCCCATAACGAACCCACAGTCCCCGCATTGGTTGTGTTGCCGGTTTTTTACGCCACTTAAGCGGCATTTTTATTATCAAACACTTCGGATGAGCCGGCCCAATTTGTGCATCAGCTTATGCTTAAACATGGCTCTCCCACGCGTGTGACAGTATTAACACTCGCCCGGCTACTGTCAAGCCCTACGAGACATCGCAATTAAATTATAATTATCCAGACCGGTATTCGAACGAGATACCTCTCGCTTCATGGTAGACGTAGTAAACCAATTACCTACGAGGCTGTCAAAACCTTCATGAACTCTATATTAGTGTAACGTGCATCGCATTCTGCTAAGTAGTTTTCAGTTAAACGCGAATAGCGATAGACACTTGAAATTTCGTATTTCCGCTGAAGAACAGAGTTCATCGTCAGAGAGGGAATAAAGTACAGTGAAGAAGTCGAAACGCATCACTATCTGTATGACAGACTGTGGTTGGTTTATGGCCGAGTTCAGTCCTTACGGAGGGAAGTAGTACTATAGAGTGTGACGTACAAACGAGAATTTTCAACAGGAAAATGAATGTCCTGGGAAAGATTGTGGTACCGAAAACGAATGTAACCATTGCATACATTAAGAACGAGCTGGAGGAACTTGCTAGAGAGGAATTCTTCCGTTTGAAGAAGATATTGGAAGTGAAGCGACGGCTGAAGGAAGGTAAAGAAGAGAAAAAGCCGGTGGAAGAGCGTAAGAAGCGGAAACCGAAGATTACACCACCAGATGAGGTCGAGGAAGGCAAATGTATCATTTGCGGTGGTATTATAGAGCTAACGGAAGAAGATAAGTTGGCGCAAGTCTTGAAATTGGAGGAACTAAGAATGCAGATCAACGAAATAATGGATACAACAAAGGGACTGAATCGGGAAGGTATTTTGCGTACGGATGTGAACGAATTTCTTCAGACTGCCGAGGACTTGAAGGGCCGGCTACATGGAGATGATAGTCTTGATTTTGAACAGATTTCTTTTGATCTAAATGTTGAAGATCTCTGCGAGGAGTGTAGGAATAAGTATCTGGAAGAGCATAAGAAGAAAGTCGAAGAGCAAACGTTTGACGAGCTTATGGAACCAGAAGAAATTCCAAGCCTTCATTTAAGTCAAGATGAAGGTGTCACCATCAAAGAGCCATCGAAGGAGACTGCTATAGAACCATCCAAAGATGCCGTTAATGAACCATCAAAGGAGACAATTAAGTCCGCTAAAAGTCCAGCACCAGAACCAACAGAGAGTGGATTTATTCAGTCAGACATTCAGCTGGGCACCTTTGAAACGGAAGAACAGGAGATCATAAAAATAAGACGTGTGCGCAATGAAGACGGCACATACTCGGAGCGAAAGAAAGTTATTAAAATTAAACGAGAAGTCAAAACACCTATCAGAGCTAAATCTACTGCATCTGGAGCACCTAAAACTCAACCCGAGTCATCCGGTAAGCCAGGATACTCGGGCTCCAAAACTATTGGTATCATCGAACTGGATACCGATGTTGTATTCAAAGACAGTTCTAATAGGACTAAATCAGTACCAGTAACTAGATCCCAATCATATGAGACGTTGCCGCGTTTTTATATGTCTAGCGTGACGTATCTTTCAGTCTCTTCCAGCGAGATGATGACAGTCAGTAGTTCGGCTTCTGTAGCTAATAACCCACATTTAAATATGATTTCGAAAGAAAACTACATTCGTTCAGCGCTTTCTATCTCTGAGGAGGAGCTTTTGATAGAAATAAAAGATAGGCCGTGTAACTTACGAACAAGTTTAGAGAGATTTTACAAACCACGTAAAAGAATTAGAAAGAGTAAATCTTATTTTTACTAGAAACTTTGCTAACTTTGTCTTAGAAGAACTTTGTCTTGTCCTTAGAAGAGACTGAAGGGTGGATAGATAAAAGAGAGATCATTGAAGTTGGTTTCTTTTTCAACAGGAGAATGAATGTATTGAAAAAGATCGTAATTCCGAGGACAAACGCAACCGTAGGTTATATACTATCGGAGTTGGAGGAGTTGGCACGAGAGGAGTTTCACAGATTGAAGAAGATTAAAGAGAAGAAAAACAAGGCTAAAAATAAAGACAAAAAGAGTGGGGGTCTGTGTCCAGTGTGTATTGATAAGATTGGTAAAGAGGATAAGAAGAAAACTAAGGCAGCACCAAATAAATACGTTGCTGTATCAAAACCGGGTACTCCAGTTGAGCTGAGTGCTGCCAGCTCGTGGGAGACCGGTGCGGTTCAGTTGCAGCGCTTGTCTGAAGGCGATTTAAAGATTGATTATATAAAGAAACATGTCAATGAGTTGATATCTTTAGGTAAGAGTTTTATTGAATCTGGCATTGAATATGTCGACGTGGAAGAGTTTCTGCATGTGTGTGAACAGGCAAAGGAAAAATTGGAGAGCACGTATTCTGAAACACAGAGTATAAGCAAGTATAAAGGTGACAGTGATGATAGATTGGAGGACTTTAAGAGTCATTTGCGTGATGTGATCGATCTGGCAAAGGATTTGAGAAGGGAGACAATCGTGGAGCCACGTGTATGTGATTTTATTCAGGCATGTGAAAAAATTGACGAAAAACTCAATGCACCTGATGATAAATCAAAAACGGAGAAGACGCGCTTGAAGAAGCTCGACAGTCATATCGATGATGTTGTTAAAATAACAAGGGAATATAAAAGGCAAGGGCTGGTATCACCAAGCGTTGAAGACTTTATCAAATCGTGTAAAGCGATAAAGTTGAAAATAAAGGAATATTCGGAACAGGAATCAAAACTCGATAAGATAAATCATTTGAAAGAACATATCGGCGATATAGAGATGCTAACAGACGAGATTAAAAAGAAAGGCTTCGAATCACGAAGCATAGACAATTTCTCCAGAACTTGTAAGAAGTTTAAAGACCAATTGGACCGGTATGCAAAACCCGGCGGCAATGTGGAACTGAGTACTTTGATTGAACAAATTGACGAAACAATTGGATTGAGTATGGAGGCAAAAGACATAGGCATAGTTGGGGATAGTATTGAGGATTTGGTGAAATCATCTGAAAAGTTGAAGAAAAAAATCAACCCGATACAGGATACGAAATCGAAGATGCTACAGGCGTTAAAATCCAATATTGATAATGTAATGGAAATGATTGATACATACAAAGAGGATGGTCTGATTACGGATAGTGTGGAAGAATTTTTAACGACCTGTGAAGTGGCTAGGAAAAAAATAGAAGGGTATGAGATTCTACCACCGCAGACTGCAGAAGTGGAATCAGCGCCACCGTGTTTCGGTGTGTGCGTAAGCTGCAACGAGCCATTTCAAACTGAAGTTATCATGCCGGAAGAAAATGTTGAAGTGTGTGAATCATGCCACAAAACATATCAGAAAGATACACCTCTACCCACACCTTGTGAATCGTGTGAAGATGAAATGACTGAAATTAAAATACCCTCAGATTTGAGCGTTTGTGAAACTTGCTCGAATCCAATTCTAGAAGTTGTTGAAAGTGCAATAGAAGAAGAAGAAACTCCTAAAGAGGTATACTGCGATGTTTGTAAAAAGGTTAAGAAGGAAGGCCATGAGCATGAAGTTCCACCAGTAGACCCCAAGGCCGGTTACTATGAGAGGAAGATACGAAAAGTAAGAAAGATTACCAGATCACAGAACCCAGATGGAACAATAAGGGAGGAGACTGAAACGATATCTATAAGGAAAATCAAAAGAGAACCGACAGAAACGTCCCTCGATGATGATGACGATGACGATGATGATCAGGATGACGATGAAGATGAAGAAGATGAAACACAAGTAGCTGTTTGTTTTATACATGAGAATAATTTTGGTTTTTTACCTAGAGCCGTGAAATCGGAATCACATTTGAAAACTCCATTATCATTTATGTATTTACGTTGTTCCACGGGGAGTCTAAATGATTATGATTCTGTCAACTCAGAAACACATTGATATTTAGGTTACTGCATACACTAAATCAAAGACTATTGATACTATAAAATCATACCTTATTCTACAGTGAAAGCAAAAGAAAATCATACTGATACAAATGCTTATGAACAGTTTATAATTTTCACTTGCTATGAGATCTGGCATCTTGTTTATTTGAAGACGGAATGGTGGGTTATATGGTAGCTTTAATACAGATATTTAAAAAAAACTTTCACCCACAGGAAGTATAACGTACTATCAAAAATGATTGTACCACGCGTTAAGCTAAGTGAGAGATACATCGTATCAGAACTGGAAGAAATTGAGAGAGAAGACAATTTCCGTTTAAAAAGATTCAAAGAGCTGAAGACGAAAAAGAATGTCGGAGACACTGGACCAATATGTCCAGTGTGCAAGCAGCTAATTGATCTGAGTAATATATGCACCTGCGGGAAACCTTTGAACAAACAAAGGAAGATCACGTGTCCACTTTGTGATAGTGATGATGAAACAGAAGATGCTGAGTGTATATGCAAACAGAAGAGCGAAGAAAAAATTGAGCCAGTGTCTAAAACCAGCTCCTCATATGAACAATACATGGAAACGTTTGATAAAGCCGTGGGTGATGTACTGAGGGAAATTTGCTCTTGCACTTTCGGTGATGATGATAAACAACCAGTGAAGGTGATTAAGGAAGTTTCAGCGACGCAGAATAAGTCCTGCACCTGTATAGATCAGCCTAGTATCAATTGGGATGACCTTTGTCGCATCATCGGTACAAACAAGGTCAAAGAATTGAAGGATATATATGCTGAAAAGACCAAACTTAGTCAAAGTGAATGCCCATGTGAACCAGTTGCGAGTAATTTGAAGACTCCAGAAAAGTCTCCTTCCTGTTTATCAAAGACTAATGTGAAGCCAGATGTTTGTAAGAAATGCAGCGATCCGGGGATACAGAAACCAAAAGCTCCAGAACCAGCAAAGTTAGAATGCCCTTGTGCGCCACCGATGAAGGTCAAATCAAACACGAGTACTACTGGAAAATGCAATGTCAAAACAGTACAAGTACCATCGGCGAAGCAGCTCGAAGAATGTTTGAAATGTAAAAAAAATAAAAGTGACGTGTCGAAAAGTGTCTCGATAAACGAGAATCCGGAAAAAGAATTGCATCCTACCAAAGCCAACGCAGGTGATGCGCAAGAGTTGGGTACGATTGTAACAGAGTTTAAAGAAGTGGTGACCATCAGGCGGTTTATGAAAGACGACGGTACCATCGGTGAGGAGAAGCAAGTGGTCACTGTTAAAACTGAAGCGAAACACCCGAACGCAGATGTACAACTACCGTGCTGTCCTAAATCGAATACAGAGAATGCTGAAGTGGATCCAACGCCAATCAAAGGAAATTTGAAGCAAAAAGGGTCTACAACATCAACTCAATCTAAGGTTAAAATAACCCTACCTGACGATACGAAATCTAGCATGACGTCAACGGCATCCGTCCAATCATACGCAAGCTGCATATCGAAGAGTACAAGTGGTAGCTCAATCGAATCGAAAGGGACCATTGAATCCAAAGATAGCATTGGATCCAAATTCGCCACCACCGGTGCGCAGACTGGTGAAAAGACTTGCTGCAAGCCGAACAAACAGAACAAATCCACTTCAATGACAGATTTGTCAAACCAATCATCTGATACATGCCTGAAGCATTCACAGAGCACCGAAGGTGATAAACCTAAAAACTGTTGTCTCATTAAAATCGTATCAAAAGCAAAGGACAAGAACCAGGAAAAATTGCCCGAGAACTGTGTGGAGCTGATAAAACGGCTCCTACTAGAAGCGAGCCAGTCTAACACGAAATCAAAGGGCAGCTCGTGCTCGTGCCACAAAGATCAGCAGAGCATAAAAAGCCAGACATCGAGTGAATCCTGTTCGTCGAAATCGTCATTCAAGTCTGAGAAGCCATCTCAGATTTCATCCGATACAAATATTTGCAATCTGTGCAACAAGAAAAAGCAATCGAAAAAGTCCTGTTGTCTGGAACCGAAATCGTCTGATACAAGCATCCAATCCAATGGCTGTAAATGTAAACCAGAGCCGAAGAAAGAAAGCTGCGATTGCAATAAAGAAAAAACACGTATTATACACTCCAAAACATCTGCCTCCAGCAACCGATCCAAAGATTGTAAATGTCAACCAGAGCCGAAAGAGGATTCATGCGCTTGTACAAAAACCTCAAAACCTAGCGTTTTAGTTTCAAAACCATCTGCATCCAGCAAACGATCCAAAGATTGTACATGCCAACCAGAGCCGAAAGAGGATTCATGCGCTTGTAAGAAAGTATCAAAAAATAGCGCTTTAAATTCAAAACCATCGGCTTCCAGTAAGCGATCCAATGATTGTAAAATATGTAAACCAGAGCCGAAGAAAGACACGTGCGCCTGTAAGAAAGACTCAAAAACTAGCATTTCAGATTCCGAAGCGTCCACTTCCAGCGTCCAATCCAATGCCTGTAAATGTAAACCGGAGCCCAAAGCAGACCCATGTGCTTGTAAAAAACCAAAAAAAGAAAAAAAATGTTGTTTAAAACCAAATTCTTCAGATTCTAGTAACCAAACATCGAGTAACAAAAATCGCGCCTCATCCAAAACGTCTCAGTACCATAAATCATGCGCTTTAAGTTCCACATCTGATTCCAGTATCAAATCTATAGATTCATGCAGATGTAAATCAGATAGAAAAATACACATACCTTCAGGAAGACCGTCAGCATATCACAAGGCATGCTCAATATCTGACAGTAGCATCAAATCATGCAAATGTACACCGAAAGAGGAGACCACAACCACATGTCCAAAATGCATAAAAAACGCTGCACAGAAAAAACCCACAAAATCAAGTACAAGCACCCAATCCAATGCGTGTAAGTGTAAGACAGACACAAAGAAATCCGATACCAATGTTACAAAGAAGAGTAGTAATTGTTCTTTTAAATCTTCAAGCCAAGAATCCATTGCATCAACCAACTCATTCCAGCGATCACAAGCAACTGAAACCGATTGTCCCAAATGTGTGAAAGCTACTGAGAAAACCTCTAAAGCAAGCGTACGCCAACGCGATACAAAGATAAGCTTTAAAGATTCAAACGGAAGCAAAGCAAAGGATACAAAGAGTGATTGTTCCTGCGGTGGTAGGGAAATTTCGCAAAATTCCAGCAGATCACACAGTTCCAAATCCAGCGTACAGTTTATTGAGAGTGAGATTAATTCCGTGCACAGGTGTAAAGACACTGGCACTGCAACAAGACGGTCGGACAGATACGACGTACGGGATGTTAAGATGTTGAAATTCGAGCAGAAGAAACCGAAATGCACCTGCTCGGATACCTACGTCGGGTTGGACAAATGGTACGATTCAACACCTAAAGCCAGCTCCTACCATGGGCGGTGTTTTCATTAACCAAGTGCTGGAGTTGTATGAAATTTTTGATTATGTGATAATGTTAGTTATAAATTCACACAGCTACCATTTTCAAATGATAGATGTAATTTTTTAATGAAATTATTGCAATAGAAATGTATAAATATTATATTGATTTTTAAATCCAAGTTGTACAATTCTCCTTTTACAATGAAAATAATGATTTTTTTAATGAAATCATTACAATAGAAATGTAAAAATATTATAGTGATTTTAAATCCATGTGATACAATTCTCCTTTTACAATGAAATCGTTGATTTTGTAATGAAATCATGCAATAGAAATGTATAAATATTATAATGATTTATAAATCCATGTGTTACATTCTCCTTTTACAATGAAATCGTTGATTTAGTAATGAAATCATGCAATAGAAATGTATAA
>DWCF01007405.1:0-10752 GCA_018230265.1 Delias oraia
ATTTTAGTATTGGGCGTCTTTGGGGGAGGCCCATGTCCAGCAGTGGACTTGATAGGCTGATGATGGTGATGATCATGACTTTAATGATGATGATGAATATATTATTGCATCTAGTGGTTAAATATTTATTCATTATAAACTATTTGTTTGTCTGTGCCCAGTTTTAGTTCGAGTGTTAGATAGACCATTTATCGAAAATGAAATACAGCAATATACCTTTCGCAAACACTGAACGGTCGCAGCTGTAACTGCAGTGTCAGACGTGCCGCGACCTGTTTCGAGCCAATGCAGGGTCGCTTGGACATCTACCAACTAAAAACACAACAGGGGTTAAAAATTCCTACAAACATGAAAATCTATTTATTCTTAACTACGTACATATATCATTATGATGACTAACTACTATTTTTGTGATAAAGTGGACAAAAAAGCAGTCGGATTTGTGGACGCCGCCCAAGGACATCCACGTGGCAATCCACAGTTTGAGTTTCGTTACCGGCGCTTTACGCGGTGTAATCGGGATAACTCACTCAGTGAAACACAGTAGAAGTGTTTCGACCGAGCCGGCCCAATAACTGCGGCAGTATGCCTCTCTAGAGGTCACATAATGGTACCCACAAATATCGCCTATGGTCAAAACAATATAAATATAAATATTGCGACTGAAATGATGATGATGAAAAACTCTTACCGGACAGCCAAGTTTCGGACCGTGTAGAAGGGCTGAGTGCACGCCGCGCAATATCGCTTGCTCGTAGCGCGGATGGATGTGGGACAGATTTGCGGCACTCTCTGCGGTCTTGTCGAATCTGAAAAATTAATTAAAAATTAAATTTAAATTAGAATTTTCCCAATATAATCGTTTAAATCCCAATAATAGTTAGGAAAAACTATTACAAATTATGAAAAACAAGAAATATACTTTAATAATATTAAAAGTTACAAACTGTACCAAGATCTGAGAACCCCGCGTAACAGCAACGCATCTGTGGCCTTTCAAAGGCTGGTGTTGCCCATGGGCGAACGTCCGCTTACCTTAGGCTTCTTGTTTCAATAACTTGATAACCTTCTTGCAAACAACTAAATATACTTATAATCCTAATTTGTAATAATGGGATTGGCAACTGGTTGCTTATGTATTCATTATATGAATAACAGAAATGAAATTGGAATTAAAATCTTCCCAATATAATAATTCTATATAAAAGATGTATCTTACTTGTTATCTTTGATGTAATAAAAGCTTCAAAGAATTTAGTTAATATGAAATTAATTATAACAAATACAATGTATCTTAGACGTCAGGTAACCGACAAAAACAAACAGAACTATTGAAATTAATTTAGATTCCATAGGCTGGCAACGTTGCCGTGGTCTAAATACAAAGTCAAAATAGTATATTCAAAATAAGATAGAAAGTACCACTTTTTGAATGACTTTTGGATTCTACTTTTTCAACGATTATAGCGCGGTTGTCCATAAATGGATGAATGAATGAATTAAATGAATGAAAAAATAACCATCCCCATCACTGACTTAAGGATCTTATCCTGTGGGATCCCCTTAACAGCGCTCGCCGACAAAGTTATCTTGACTTGCTGTCTAGCACTACCGATCTTCCTGTCCACGTTCATCGTGAACTTGCATGCGCCCACGAGCGCCTCCCTGTAGGCGATTTGAGGCGGGCCCAACTCCACGTCTATCTTGTACTCCCGAATTATCCTCTCCTTTAATATTTCCAGATGCAACTCACCCATACCTGTTTTAAACCAATTTAAGAATCCATACTTTGATTATTATTTTTTTATGATTCAAACATATTTTAATGTTTGAATCATCATGGTGATAATGATGATGATTCAAACATATTTTCATTGGTAGAGCCATGGGCCAGCTAGATGGACTGCTTATTCTAGATGACTAATATATTGAATAAGGTAATTATTTAACAAAATACGCACCAGCCAATACCATTTGGCCAGTCTCCTCGTCGTTGCTGACTCTGAGACTGGGGTCCTCCCTTTGAAGCTCCTCGAGAGCCGTCTCCAACGCCGTCTGATAAGCTGCACTCGGCGGTTCTATTGAGCACAGGAACACTGGCTCAGGGATAGTCGTACCTGTATATAATTACAAATTATTTCTCATAGGAATCTCTGTCTTTCAAATTATAAATTTAAAATGTGAATAAAAACAAAATTAAGAAAGAGAGGTTATTAGAAATTACTTATATTTAAAAAAAATTACTTATAAAAAATTCATGGGCCTAACCATAGAATTTTGTCTAAAAAAAAAAAATAATAATTTGAATCAAACAAATAATTAATAATAAATAATAATTGTATATATAAGCAGAACCGGATAGCAGATATATAAGTAAAAATATCTTCTTACCAATACCAAGCAACACATCTGCCATATCATCAGCTGTGGGGTCCTCAATGGCCTGCAGACGCTGCTTGGCTCCAGGGACCAAGAGTTCTTCGGCTTCTTTAGGATCTTTTAAGATTTCCCGTAGCCTAGACTTAGCCCGGCTCGCCGCTGAGTTCGTCGATGTTACCAAATCTCCTGTCATTGTTGCCTGAATTAAAAACATATTCCACTATTAACAATTGACCATAGAGGAAATTTTCAATAAAACCGTTAAGTACAATACATATTTAATATTAGTTTATAAGATAATGTAAATGGCAATTAAGTTTTTGTTTATTATTGGGAAATTATTTTGTGAAAAAGTAATATAATAATCAAATCTCTCATACCTTAAGACCACTAACAACTGCAATGTTTCCAGCTGTCACCTTCTCCACAGGCCGGTATTCGTCAGCTAAAGCTACGTATAATGCACCCGTCTGAAAGGTTAATATCCATCTAGATGTAACTTAGACTTCAATTACGATCTAATGAAAAATAAAATAAATCAGTTAAAGAATCATCAAAATAATTTAGTCCTTCTTCTAGTATAAATTCATTCTAATAAAATGAATTCTATTATAAAATAAATTCTCATATAATTTCGTGAAAAACAAATTGATTCTTAATACCTGTTCACTAGTATCTCTAGCAATATTATATATCTTTTGTGCCTTTGTAAACTGTCCGCCATATAATCTCAAAAAAGTGAGAACGCCCCTTTGATCATCATGTTGAACTTTGAACGCTCTCGCACACAATTCGCTTCCAAAATGTTTCTGTATTTTGCTACCCTCAATCGGATTTGGTAAATAAGAAATAATACTATCTATTAATGTTTGAACTCCTATATTCTTGTAAGAACTTCCACAAAGCACTGGAAATGCAGACATTTTTAAGGTGCACCTTCTTATGGCATTCCTAATATCTTTGGAATCAATATTATCTAATGATTCTTGCTGGATAATTATCTCTGCTAATTCATCATCTATAGCAGAGACATTGTCTATGAGTTGTCTGTGCTGAGAAATGGCTGTCTCCCATTGCTTTCCATCTGTTGATTCTGATAACTTTCGTTTGTTAAAGTTTTGACCTCGACCTGAAGTCCATACAATTTCTTCTAATGTCATTAAGTCAATGAGACCTGGTGAAATTTATAATTAATACTTATTTATGTTAAATACAATTTTTTTGTATAAGATATTTTGATTCATACCAACAAGCTTTCCTTGGTACATAACGGGAGCATGTAACATAAGTGGGACAGCTTTTAGTTTGTCTTGTATGGTTTGCTCACACATAGATAAATCTGCATCAGCTCTATCCATTTTATTTAAATAGAGAATTCGAGGCACTTGGTATCCATTTGCTTGACGCCATACTGTCAATGTTTGGGCTTCAACACCTTGAAAATAGTAATTCTTCGTAATTTATTTGCCTGAATAAGACTCACATGTTTAACATATATATTTTAAATAATAGTTAGAGTTATTGGTAAAAAATAAAGATGAAAATTTAAAGTGTAAGTTTGTTACCAGCAGAAGCATCCAGAACAACAACTGCACCATCCAAAACAGCTAAGCTCTGCTCTACTTCCATAGTGAAATCAATATGGCCTGGTGTATCAATGAGATTTATCTGATGACCATTCCATGGAAATGAAACAGCAGCAGCTGTAATTAATCGTTTTACCACGTCAGTAATTGATTTAATTTAAGTATATATCAGAAGTGGTATTATTATTCCTTTTTTAATTTGGAATAAAAAAATAAGATATTTTCATCTAAGTACTATATACATTTATCGTATCAAATAATATTTAATCATACAGGTAATAGTTATCCCTCGCTGCCTTTCCTGTTCCATATAATCAGTGACTGTATTTCCATGATGAACTTCACCCATATTTCTTATAGTACCAGAATAAAACAGCATTCTTTCAGTTGTTGTGGTTTTACCTACATATAAAAATTATATATTTATATCCAGTAAATGCTTTTAAATATTAAAATGCTAACTATGATTTGTAACCTGCATCGATATGAGCTAGAATGCCGATATTTCGTATTTTATCCATTTTATTTGTGTCGCCCGACAATGAGGTGCAATACGTCCGTATTTGTCCATATTTTATTAATTTCCTGTAATAGTTTATGATAGAATATGTCTTCATTGTTCGAACTAGAGAACGTTTTTGATGGTACCTAATAAATAACAGCTGATTAAACTTATTTACACAGAGTACACATTTTTCACTATTATCACAGTCAACTGTATAGATTTAAGTAAGTGAGTACTGTGTTATCTGCGCCCTCACCTCATCTACTCGGCGGCAGTGTGGTTTGTGCTCTTCAAAATGACCCATCACCGAAAGCTACGCGTCGTCCATAGACGCTCCGACCAGATCAACGTCCGATTCCGCACGATACTTTGGCGCAATCACCGTCCCGCTTCTGAACTTGACGATCCTATTACTTTTATACTCCCACCGCTTGAAAATACTCCTCGGCCACAACCACTTACAATAACTCCGAGGGCAGGTGCTGCAGCTTCATCCGCTGGTCGCTCCCGAAGTATCCAGGAGTCTCACCCAGTGGGCCATCACCGCGAGCTGCGCCTAGCAATACCTTGCCACTGAGTCCAACCCAATTTCCGCTCTATTTCCACAGAACTCGTATCTTTTCTTGCGCTTGAAGAGCCGTCAAGTCCGAACAAGCTAATGGCACGGATTTCTCGGGGCCTGTGACCACAACTCGTGGCAGATCTACTAAGTTATCTGTGTAATAATACCAACGTAACACTATTTTAAATCTAATATTTATAATTTTAATACTATCAAAATATCAGTTTAAATGAAATTGTTTAGTCAATGTTTTTTTAAATTATTATAATTTTATATTATATATATAATTTAATTAAACTTCTAAAATTAACTGTATCAAATTAAATTATTTAATAAATTTTTATTTTGGGAAAAGTGAGAATTATAAAATATCACAGTTACCACACTAGCAATGGCACCTGCGTCGATTTGTTTGTGTTGAATACGTGAAATTTCATAACAAATTTTTTTACATGAATTATAAATTAATAGAGTGATATAAAGTCTATTTAAAATGGGAGTACCAGCCTTTTTTCGATGGCTAAGTCGTAAATATGCTAGTGTAATTGTTGAATGTGTTGAACAGATGGTAAGAATTATAACCTATTAAGTACATTACAAAACTAAGTTTATCTTTAATATTTCTAAAAGATACAATACATTCATTCATACATTATTAGTATTATTACATAGTATTATTATTATATTATTATTATTACATAGTATTATTACATACAATAGTATTATACATTATTATTATTAACTAATGGAAGTTTGAACAACTCTTCCATACCATAGAATACTTCCAGTAATAAACACTATTTCAATTTGTATTTCTCTGTGTCTGGTGTCTGGTCTGGTAGTGCCTGGTACGAATCGCTTAGATTTACTTAAGTTGTGTTTGGGCACAATTAATTGATCTTGAAATCCGTATAGTGGACAACGGTGCAGATGGCTAAGAGAACACCACTGCGCATGGACAAACGCGCCACAGTCCGCGCATTGGTTGTTGCCGGCTTCTTACGCCACTTAGCGGCAATTAAAAGAGCCTCCAAATTCCTCACTCACTCAGAGAAACACAATAGAATCACCATTTCAAATACAACTACCATTTTGCACTCAGTATTCTGTGAACCCATTGTATTATTTCATAGTCATTATAATCATATAGTGACTAAAGAAACTATTTTAATATTAATTTTTAATTTATCAGAAAGAAGCATATAATTCTAATTATACAATGTTGCTTTTTATGGTATTAGCCAGTTGATGTAAATGGCCAACTGGTGTATGTGGACTCCTCACTCCCAAACCCAAATGGATTGGAGTTTGATAATCTGTACTTGGACATGAATGGTATAATTCACCCTTGCACTCATCCTGAGGATAAGCCACCCCCTAAAGATGAGGATGAGATGATGGTGGCAATCTTTGAATGTATTGACCGTCTCTTCCGCATTGTGCGACCGAGAAAACTATTGTACATGGCAATTGATGGTGTTGTAAGTGACAATGACTGTTTTTAATTTATAATCTCTTTAGTTCACCAGTTTATTCAAAGAAAGTAAAACACAAAAAAATTTCCATAAAGTAAATAATTATTAAAAATATTAAGATCAATGTTACTTATTTTATATATTTAAGGCACCCAGAGCTAAAATGAACCAACAAAGATCCCGTCGATTCCGAGCATCAAAGGAGACTCAGGAAAAAATTGAGGAAGTAGCTCGGATCCGTTCAGAGTTGCTAGTTAAGGGGGCATACCTACCCCCTGAGCGGCCTAAGGAGGCTCATTTTGACTCAAACTGTATTACACCAGGGACTCCATTTATGGATAGACTCAGCAAATGCTTACATTATTATATCCATGACAGGTAATATTATATAAATCTTTCTGAGTACATATAGATTAGCAAATAATTATAATCACAGTAAGGATTTATTTCCTCTTCTAAAACATATATATATATTATTATTAGAATAACCCCATACACCTATGTTTAATGAATAAACTGATTCTATAAGAATAATTATAATTTGATTGTCTTTTCAAAGGTTAAATAGTGATCCAGGATGGAAAGGAATCAAGGTAATTTTATCCGATGCTAATGTCCCTGGTGAAGGAGAGCATAAAATCATGGACTATATTCGTAGGCAGAGAGGTAATTAACTAGCATATCACTGACAAAATATAATGACAGCCAAAAACAACTGTTTATCTTTGTTTGACTTCTATAGATAGAATCTTATCCAATATTGCGATATGAAGCCTATAAATTATCTACATGTATCTTAACCAGTTTTGTACCCTTAAATTTTATTTGGATTCTCAAATTTGACCTCACATTTTCCACAATATACTTGAATAATAGGGACTTGATATATTAATGTAAAAATTGTCATAATTTAATATATTTCCAGCTCAACCTGATCATGATCCAAATACACAGCATGTATTATGTGGGGCTGATGCAGATCTTATAATGTTGGGATTGGCTACTCACGAACCAAACTTCACAATTATAAGAGAGGAGTTCAAACCTAATAAGCCGAGACCTTGTGATGTGTGTGGACAACTCGGTAAGTTCTAGTTTGAAATGTAGTGCATTATTAGTAAGATATATTGCGTATAACTACCCTTTGCTCATTCAAATTACGTTCTTTAACAAAAATTTAGTCTACATTTTCTCAAGATATTTAAGCTAAATTTTTTAAATATAGAAGACATCAAATCAATTTCTGTAACAGTGGGAGAGCCATGTTGACGCACTGATTGGCCAGGCTCGTCCGAAGTGATACCATGGGCTCACAAAATACTCAGCGTAAAACGTCAATTGTACTGTGTTTCACAGAGTGAATGAAGATATATGGGAGGCCCTAGAAAATGCCGTTTAAGTGACGTAAAAAGTCTGCAACACAACCAATGAGCGGTTGTCCATAGGCATGGGAGACACACCTGCTCGTTATCCGCTATACTATAAAACAAAAAATAATACTTTTTTAGTTGACACTATCAGAGTGCAATTTCTAGAACTGTTTTGAACAATGTTTTGATGCCTGTATTAATCTTTATTATATTTCAGGTCATGAAATGAAAGAATGTACTGGAAGTAGTCCCGATGCAGCATTGGTGAGGTCTGATCCAGCGTTTGGGAACAAAGACAGCTTCATATTCGTAAGGTTGAATATCCTAAGGGAATATTTGGAGAAGGTGCGAATTTTAAAAACATAATATAAAATGAACTCTGGTACAACTTCTATGATTTTGTAGAATAATACCCTTTTATAACCCTCCCTATTACCACTGCCTAGATAAAGGCATACTCTAAGTGTTGTCTCATTCTTGTACCAACAAATACATATCAGTGAGAGAGCATTCTAGAACATTATTTTAAGTTAAGTTTAACGTTTTCATATGATTTGTGTGAATGCTTCAGGAATTACAAATGCCAAATCTACCGTTCCCGTATGACTTTGAGCGCGCGTTGGACGACTGGGTCTTTATGTGCTTCTTCGTTGGCAACGATTTTCTGCCGCACCTACCCAGTCTCGAGATTCGCGAGGGGGCCGTGGATAGGCTAGTCAATCTGTACAAGAAGTGCGTTTATAAAACTAAGGTGAGTTTTATGAACGTAGAAACCACACTCGCGGCTATGAATAAATTGCAAATGAATAAATTATTATTTTTTTCCTTTAAACGATTAAGTGATGTTAATAGGATTCATCTATTATATTCGCTATTTTAAATCAGTTTCCAAGGTTGTATTAGTAATTGGCTAAAATGACCTTCAGGGCTGGATAACGGACTCGGGCGACGTAAACCTCGATCGAGTGCAAGTGATAATGGACGAGTTGGGTCATGTAGAGGACGAGATCTTCAGGCGGCGGCATCAGAACGAGGTCAGCTTCAAGGCACGTGAGAAGGCCAAGAAACAGCAGAAGATCAACTTCGAACTGCTCGAAAATACACAGTTCGCGCCCGAGGTAGGTTTGGGTAGGAGTCTTACATTTGGATACCTGCGGCGGGAAATAAATAAGAAGAAAGCGGTTACCCATAGCAGAGCCATGCAGAAGCATATGCTGATGCACTAATTGGGCCCTCTACACCGGCACGTAAAACCACGGGCTCACAGAATACTCACTGTGAAATGGTAGTTTTACTCTAAACGGTGTTTCTGCTGTGTTTCGCTGAGTCAGTGAGGATTTCGGAGGCCCTTATAAATGCCGCTTAAGTGGCGTAAAAGGACGGCAACACAACTATTGTGCTATTGGTGATGGGCTGTGGCTCCTTTGTCCGCTATACCATAAGAAAATATGAATAATAACGTGACAGATTTGTTAAGGGAAATACGTGAGGACGCCAAGACACTTCTGAGGCACCCGCGCTGTTAGATATAATATGAAATGTTTGTTGTTGGTGTGCAGGCTCTAGGTCGTGGGGCGAATCCCGTGCAGAACGCGCGTCATGAGGCCGCCGAAATTCGGCGTGCGGGCATGCAAGCTGTCACTGATGTAAGTATAAACATATATGTAAACTACGAATTACTGTATTCTTCTACTACCTGCATCGAATGTTTTGCAGGTAGTAGCATAATCACTCTTGGTGCGTGTAAATTGGGGAATATATCAACTGGAGCTTAGTATGCCCATGGGCGGTATAGCACTTATCGTAGCTGATTGTACTGCTTATTTGCCTTCCGTTTTTATTTTAAAAAATCAGCTGATCGATGTGACTTATGTTTGGGCATGGAAAGAAAATACAAGCTTTTGGAGGAGATTTTCTTGTATGTTCATCACCATCTCAGCTGTAATACGTCCACTGCTAGACATAGGCATTTTATATGTTTTTAATGAATAATTGAAATGAAATTAGCGCGAGGATCAAGAGGCCGGCCGTTCGCGGAAGCGCACCGCCGCACAGGCGGGCCTCGACGACGACGACGACCAGCACGATGAAGTGCGGCTGTGGGAAGAGGGCTTCAAAGAGAGGTACTACGAGAGCAAGTTCGAGGTGGACCGGAACAACTTGGAGTTCAGGTAGGTTCTTTAGCGGCTACATTTTTTTATAGTATAGCTGATAACGGAGCAGGTGGGTATCTTATATGGTAAGAAAACACCGCCGCCCATGGACAACCGCGCAAAAGTCCGCGTAAAACCAATATACAACTGTTACCGGATTTTTACGCCACAAGCGGCATTTTTAAGAGCCTTCGACAAACCGGCTCATTTAGTACCTCTCTATTTATTTATTTACACCGTTGCCCGCCGTATTAGTAAGTTGAACTGGCAATGGACTGGCCACATCGCTCGACGAACCGACAACCGATGGGGAAGAAGGGTTCTCGAGTGGCGACCGCGTACCTGAAAACGCAGAGTGGGACGTCCCGCCTTACGATGGAAAGACGATCTCACGAAGGTCGCGGGCAACCGCTGGATCGAGCTCGCTCAAGATCACAACAGGTGGGCGTCTTTGGGGGAAGCCTATGTCCAGCAGTGGACTTGAATGGGCTGATAATGAATGAATGAAAAATAGAAGTAACACCGTAAAGTGAACAAATGTTTTCACTCATGGGAGTGCCATATTAAGGCATATTCTGACGCACTAACTAACTGGGTCTAATGGAGAAGCTCAGAGTCACTCAGCGAGCTATGGAGAGGGCAATGTCGGAGTCTCGCTGCGAGATAAAATCAGAAATGAGGTTATCCGCAGCCGAACCAAAGTGATTGACGTTGCCCGCCGT
>DWCF01007406.1:0-10751 GCA_018230265.1 Delias oraia
TGCGACATGAGCATTAACCATGACTTTGGTCTTGTCCATGTTCATCTTAAGACCCACCTGTTGGGATACCTTGTTGAATCAAAATATAAATAAAGTAAATTATAATCTTATACGTCATGTAACAAGAAGTTGTATGCTTATCATGCGGTCTTATCAACAGCTCTGTTGAAAAGAATATCATGCTTATTTTTTATACCTGTTGTCGCTATAAATTTGTACAAACATGACATTTGACGTCTTTTTAAGAACGACATAACCTATGTTATTTCCAAATTTAAGTGGTAGTGATACAAGAAATACGCATAATGATCTGCTCTTAAGCCTATGACTTTGGATTTTGTCCTTGAGTACACTTACAGAACATTATCGTCTGAATCGATCATTAATATTCTAGAAATATGTGTTAGATATTAATACTTGTCTACTACTGAAATAACATTATAATAAAAAATATTTTTTGTGTTTGGTTGTGGTTGGTGCATTGTCGGCCTTTTACACTCTGTTTTGAAGCTTCTCAGTCGTATTTGTTTGTTAACCTCTGCAGGTAACTGACGATACAGAGTAAGATGGTGCGTGGCAGCAAAACCTTATAAAACGCTCAGTTGAGTGTTTGTATTTTGGGTGTTCAATATTTGATGATGAAATTCAACTGTATGTATTAATTCAAACAGCCCCTGCGAACACACCCTGTGATAAATGTGATAGAAGATGCTAAGCGAACCAACACCTCTACGCCACGATATTATTTGTGAACATGTTAATTTTATGTGAATTTGTTTAGAAAATAAAGTATATTTTCAATTTTCACCGGTGGGAGAGCCATGTTGAAGCATATGCTGACGCACTAGAGCCGGATCGTCCAAAGTGATACCAAGGGTTCACAGAATACTCAAGGTGAAATGGTAGTTGTACTTGAAACGGTGCTTCGCTAATTGAGTAAGGACATTGGAGGCCCTTAAAAATGCAGCTTAAGCGGTGTAAAAAAGTCGACAACACAACAAATGCGGGGACTGTGGCGCGGATGTCCCCGGGCGGCGGTGTTATCGTCCTATATAGATCACCCGCCTACTCCGTTGGCCGCTATACCATAAAAAAATATCTGTAGTAAAATTACTGGCAAGTCAAAGTTTAGATATGGAAAGTTGGAACGAGCTCATTTATATTTCCACTCTATTTTTAATTATAATACGTCCTTGGTACTACTTAATTAAACTGGGAATACGAGAAGTGAGAAAAACAGAAGAAAAATAAAGTTCATTAAATTAAACTAAGAAAAGCTGCATCCGCAAAGACAAGTGCGCCAGGCTGCACTTACGGATATCTGCGAATTCGGTTTTTGAAATTTTTATATTTAAACTTGGATGACGTTAAAATGAAGTTTTAATTAACTCTAATATTAAATATTTTTTCCTATTTATCCGTTTTGTTTTAAACTAAAATTAAAGCTATATATATAATATACTTCAATTGGTGCTTATACCAACAAAAGATACTTTATAACAAATTTAACTATTTTTAGTTAATTGATACTACATCATTTACACTCTTATTATATTCTATGGCTTAGCGGAAAGCAGAGCTGGCGGGTGGCGGCAGCAGTAAGAGATGACCGCCGCCCATGGGACAACTGCGCCACCATTCGCTCTGCCTTTGTTTTTCGCCGCTTTAGCAACATAATTACAAGGGACTCAGATACTTAGATATCAGGTCTCATTTAGTGAAACAGTAAAATACTGTTTCACTAAGTATTCTGTGAGGCCGAGGTTAGTATGAAAAAATTAAATTATGATACATAGTAAATATAGAATTACTTTTAAAGGAAGCTACAAAGAAAAGAACATATATTTTCGGCCTCCACAGAAACTAATTATTAAAATCTGTATGTTATTAGCACTTCATTAAATTAAACTCTGTTAAATTTTCTGCTGCATTATGATTGATATTATTATAAACCTACGTTACCAGTAAAGCGAACACCGTATAAAACTTTTAAGAAAAGAAATCTAAATAGAACGTGATATTTGACACTGTCAAAGGTTTTGTGGACAAGATATGTTCGAATTTCAACCAATGCAGCTACATAATACTGCTACATATTTATATATAACACTTATTTTGCTAAAACTACCTACCTTTGGAAAACCATTAATATATTACTATCCTAAATGAGTTATAACATTGAATCACATAAATAATCACAGCTGCAGTGCATAAATCACAGGAGTCGCTCGTGACACGTGTTAGCCCGTTGACATCATTTAAATGGTAGAACATCCTCAGATATGGATTCTGCTAATTGTGATATGTTTCGTTTCTACTAAGAGAGTAATATGCATTCGATATTTTTTTTATGGTATAACAGACAATGGAGCAGGTGGGTCTCCTATATGGTAAGAGAATATCACCGCCCATAGATAACCACGCTGTAGGCCGAGCATTGGTTATGTTGCCGGATTTTTACGCCGCTTAAGCAGTATTTTGAGGGCCTCTCTCTCACTTACTCAGCGAAATACTGAAGTAGAATCGTTTCAAGTACGACTACCATTTCACGCTGAGCATTCTGTGAGCCCGTGGTATCGCTTCTGAAGAGCCGGCCCAATTGAGCGTTAGTATATGCTTTAGCATAGCTCTCCCACGGGTGCGACAGTATTAAGACACTCGACCCGGCCACTGTCAAGCCTTTCCAGATACCGAATAAATTATAATTGTACGAACCGTGATTAGAACTCAGTACCTCTCGCTTTATATTTAAAAAATGTCAACTATTTTTTAAATTAACGCGTAACGAATACGTTCATTTTTTATATATGTATATAATTGGTGGCCAACGAACAGAAGACTCACCTAGGTCACGCGGTCTTCCGCTCACGGACACCCTAGCCCTAGCCCTTGCCGAGCCACGGGTGCGTTGCCGGCCTTTAAGAAATGTGATTTGTTCCTTTAATATTGTATTTAATGTTGTTCATAGTTTACGAATACTGCATTATATTTTAATACTAGTATAACAGTATAAATAACTAATGATACTCATGCTATTTCTGTAGCTGTGCCATATTGTTTATGTGTCGTGGCCTTTTAGAGAAAGAATCTTATTAACCATTAGCATTACTACTTTCTACAATTAGTACATAGAATATAATATATATTATAGAGATAGAAAAAAGTAGGATATTTAAATGTTACATTAAAAATTATGGTACATATAATAACACACTGTAGAAATTTATTTTTGTAGATTTTATATCGCAATGTAAGGATGATTCTCATAGGTCTTTTATGTAGACGTAATTTATAAAGGTATTTTATAAAGTATACTACAAATTAAGTCGTGGCATTATTAACTTAAGCCCACCCTTCACTTATAGGCATACCAACTGTTTTAGAAACATGTCATTAGTGTGAAATAT
This sequence comes from Delias oraia, assembly GCA_018230265.1. Classification (NCBI taxonomy): domain Eukaryota; kingdom Metazoa; phylum Arthropoda; class Insecta; order Lepidoptera; family Pieridae; genus Delias; species Delias oraia. The sequence goes on from DWCF01007406.1 coordinate 3,408, forward strand.
ATAATAATGACCAGCGACATAATGGCGTCATTTGTTTCGTTAGGAGATGTCGTCGAACAGGGAAAGAAATAGAGAATTATGTCATACTTCATTATATTTGAGTAATTATCCCGATTTTCATATAATATATAAATATACCTTTGAGAGTTTCTAAACATTTGTGTATTTTGTGGATTGGTGGAGAAAGTTTGGGTGGATAAATACGTATCCCAGGAAAAGAAATATTAACTTAGCTTGATTAGATTGTACTAATTGCATTTACAAAAGTTACAAATGTAATAGAGACGTGTCTACTCTATAATATATGTTCGCTATGATAGATTCTTTAGAAATATAAATATCTTTTTATTATTTTTTATTAAAATATATAACTGTTTGTATTGTATTTGTTGTAATACCGTATTTACATTCAGCTGAAGCGAGCAGGGAAGTGGGCATGAAGAGTATGTTTTTTATACTAAAGCAGACAACGGAGCAAGTGGGGTCTCCTATATAGTAAGAGAAAACCGCTGAGCATGAGCAACCATGAGCAACCATGAGCAACCGCGCCACAGTCTGCGCATTGGTTGTGTTGCCGGCTTTTTACGCCACTTAAGCTGCACTTTACCGGCCTCCGATATCCTCACGTACTCTGCGAAACACAATACAAGTACCGTTTCACGCTGAGTATTCTGTATTATATTATGTTTAGATATTGTAATGATACAATTCTTAATTAAAATAAAGACTATTCTAAACGTTTTTCTATTAAGATCACATAACAGAGTATCGTAGGGCGGGTAGGTCATGATTGATTATGCTATTTTGTTATTTGAGTTATAACGCTATTCACATTTGAAGTGTTCGTTGGAAACCATTTGAATTTCATATTGAAAAGTAAGCAATGGATTCGAATATAAACGGTTCTCGGAATAGGTTTAAAACGTATAATCCAAATGGAATAGAACAAATCAAAAAAGGTGAAGAATTTAAAGAATTTAATGGAAAAGGAATCACGGGTACATCATAAGTTTTTATATTTACATTATAAAATTTTGCATGAGATGATTATTTGACGCGTTTTTCACAACATTATCGTAAGGAAATTGTGTATTCGAAATTCTATCTCGCCTTAACATATTTGTTATCCGTTAAAATTAATATTAATTTACAAGTATAAATCTTATATTAGTTTTTAAGTAATACGTAAGCGTTAAATATACATTTTAAAGATTAATGATACATTTTCATATCTGAAGTGTTTTTTTTAATACATGATGGTGGCTGTCATTTGAATATTTTTATTTTTCCAGAATTTGATGCGAAGGACGTGTATGGACCACAGATAAAGGATAAAGATGGCCAACTTTTGGACAAACATGACAGTTTCTATATAACTACTAAAAGCCTTTTAGTACTGTTTCAAATAATGGGAGTAATGCCGATCATGAGAGTGGCAAAATGTAAGAAAATTTATCATTGTCATAGTTCACTCTTTAACTAGAAAATTAATAGATTTTCATTTAATATGTGCAATAACTCTATATAAGTTACACATAAATCTATAAAATAACACATATTACTAAGAAAAAATAATTATAAAATCGTAATAAAAAAAATGTAAAAAAATAATAAATGTAAAATATCATACATTCATTTGTGATTGCATTATCTGAATAACCATTGTAATTAGAAAAAGCTATTTGGCTGAATATGAACTGATTTTTTTTGTTACAATTGGATATATTTTTTAATATTTTTGGATTTAAAATGAAATTATGCAATAGGCCATATTCCTATTCTCTCTCCTTCGTTGTCAGAGGAACCATTTCGACTTAATGGCGAAAGTTTATGCCTAAAGCGTCTAAAACTTAGAAAATAACTGTATATTACAAAGTTAATATATTCCATGTTTGCTTAAAACGTCAGTCAAGATCAAAACTTCGTTCGTCTAACTTCTTCGTAAGATTTTATTCAAGTTATTGCAAAGTTAAATATGTTGAATTTTGATACAACTCAGGATTTGTTTGCAATTTTTTTGACACCTGTTAATAAAACTTTTTTATCGTATAGAGGGAAACGGTGCGAGCTAGTCCCTTATAGTAGTAAGAGAGCACAGACGCCCATGGACAACTGCGCCGCAAATTGCGCTTTCGTCATGTTTCATCAGCATTTTAAGTGGTATAATTTCACGGCCCTGCGATATCCTCACTTACGCAGTAACAACAGTAAAAAACAAAAGAAAAAGTACTTGTAATGTGTTTACAGTTAAATACTGTTCTATGAGCCCGAGTTAAATATTTCGAAGGAGCCTTCAGAATGGTTCTCCCACGGGTATGATAGTTTAAGTTATTCGCCCATCCCTCGTTAAGTACACGCAAAACAGCCGCTTCTTTAAATGATATAACGGACAACGGAGCAGGTGGGTCTCCTATATGGTAAGAGAACACCGCCGCCCATGGACAACCGTACCACAATCCACGTCGAAATGTCGAGTGGCGGAGAATATCCCATTATGTACACTAATACACATACCCTAATGAATTATAAATTTTAATAAGACCCCTAACTTCACGATAGCGCACACATTATTATATGTTAACTTCAATCTTAAGATCCGAATTAAGTTATAATTAAAATTTATCCTGTAAACGCTATCTTCAGAGATTTTTAGAGTATTGAAACCGTAATTATAAATTTAAATATCGAATAAAACGTCAATTTTATTTATGTTTCAAATAAAGAAAATTATTATTGTTTAAAAATTTAATACGTACTTTCTAAACTTAAAATCAAATTATGACAATTTACATTCATAAACCAATAGAGAAATTAAACTTATAACATCAAGATACCAAACCATAAAAGTCATGATCAGCGCACAGAACTATTGCTTCGTTAAATTAGTCAATTATACGTGCTCATACAAAATTTTTTGGGTGATAGATTTGAAAATGAATTCAATTTTATTTGAAATTTGTATTTATATTATATTACAACTCTGGAGCGCCTTTTTTATTAATAAAACTCGACAAAGAAGTATAAATCGCTTACGAAACGGACGGTAAGATCGTTGCATAGAGTTGACAGATTAGTAAATGGCAATCCAAGTAATATATATTAAAATGACTAAGATACTCATTTAACTATTCCAGACACACAAACTACTAAGAGAACTACGTATAATTGGATATCGAAGGCCACTCTTTGGGCTTACTTTGTTTGGAGTTTGGAGAGCATCATCGTGATAAAAGGTTTTAAGAAAGTTTCATGTTACGTAATATAAGGGTATCATAATATTCACCAAGTTCAACTTTTTCTCTATGACATGGTTTTGTCTTCATCCGTTTAATACTCTTTGTCCTTTATAACATTCCACAAACAAGAAAGTATATACATGTTAAGAACTCAGATACATGTATGTATTTAGATGGCATCAATTAATATAGTATGATAATATGAAAAGTACATATTTAAATATAAGTTTTACTCTATATCCATTCCTAGATTTGTCTTGATACGTGTTATCAGCAATTAGCCAAAGATATACTTCGTACTTCTTATAAAATATATAGTTTTCTTAATTTATATATATATAATAATTCTAGTGGGCAAGGACCGGTTAGAAGCTTTCCAACTGAACTCGAACAAAAGATTTGACGAAGTCATCTATAACATTATATTTCTAAGTATTCTTATACCACACTTTCTCATCCCCGTGGCTTCTTGGCGCCACGGATCTCAAGTAGCTATTTTCAAGAATATGTGGACACATTATCAGGTTTTATTGGTTATTTTATTTTACCATGCTTAAGGTAACCGTAAATTCAATTATTTACGTTAATTAAAATAACAAATTAAAGAACATTTATAAAACAAAAAGCTTTCAAATCTTTAAATATTATTTTAAAGGAAATATCTTATAATGACTTTTATATTGTTTTTTTAGATTTTAAGCAACATATTTTACATTTACACATCATATAGAAAACAATTATTATATTGCTTTACATAGACTGAAGGATTTTGAGTTCCTTGCTTGTTTATGGCTTGACAGACCTATAAATATTCTTTACCTCCACGTTTGTATGTGAATAATATTTACCTATATGATATAAAAGTATAAATAATATGAAAGATATTTAGATATATGATATTTGAAATATCCTTCGAGATATAAACTCACAATGTACTCCCATGCGTGTATCCGTCCATTTCAAGATACGACTTTATTAGAAGCAGTTTGATAGATGTTTTGCTTTGAATTTCAGCTGAAATATCTCAAAATAACTGGAACGCCAATAATATTCCCGAACTTATATTCACTGACTTGGGGCCTCTGTGTTTTCTCTTGGGGGCTCAGTTTCGCGGTAATACTTTCGCAGCATTATTTACAAGATGACTTTGAACTGTGGCATACATTCGCTTACTACCATATAATTGCTATGCTGGATGGATTCTGTTCGCTGTGGTTGGTATTTTTAACTTTAATAATCATTTTTTTGATAGTTTTATAATATTTCTGTAATTGATTATATTCGTTTAAAGATAAAGTTATTAAAAAGGTTGGATAACTTTACACATATAACTTTACACAGAATAGACCGAAAGTAAACAATTGTTTAAAACTTGGTGTAACAATGTATTATTTTAACTATTAGTATAAAAGACAAAGTATGGAATTTTAATCTATAACTAAGCTGCTATTTTTTAATAAAAATGGGTAGTCTATGTGCAGCTTTTGAGCTCAATATTAAGTAATTTTGGTAGTGCATAGTCATGGGTACACTTTCATCTTTCATAAGCGAAGTTTTATTCATTTTTTCATGTGACTAAAATTCTATTATATGATATTTGAAAATAGATTTTGCTCACAGCAATTTAACTAAAAGAAGCTCAGTGTAGGAATTATATTATTTTTTACGGTATAGTGGACAACGGAGCAGCTGGTTCTGCTATGTGAAATAACACCGCCGCCAACTACTACGATTTGCTCTTTGGCTGTTTTGCCGTAATTTTACGCCGGTTATGCTGTATAATTTTAATAGCCACCAATATGCTCAGTTATTATTACTTTATTATATTAAATATAAATAATAAAACAAATATACCACACGTTCTAAGTGCAGGATACATATTGAACAGTCTTTACAATAAGATATTATCATGTGATTAAGTCATTAATTTCCTTCTGTATGAATAAACTATTCTGTTGTGAATAAATGAATTGATTTATAAATACAAACCAACTGTAAGCGTGTCATTAAAATATCCTTAGTTTAGGATGAAGGCGACAGCTGGCTCTAATAGGTTTGAGTCAGCAAAACACGGCACCTTAATGACCTAATTCTGTTAATCAAATCGTCACAACTTTATTTTACTTGGTAATACCGTTCTATAGAAATGGAAACTAACTTTAATTGTAACTATGATTTTTACAAATACAAATTGTTCTTTTATAATTTCAAAAAGCGCCACTTCAGTCACCGTAAAATAATTATTTTGTTTTTAAAAAGCCTCGTAGCTAAGTGGATTAATAGGTCTATCATGAAGCAAGAGGTATTGGGTTCGAAGGCCGTTCCGGAAGTATAAATTATAATTTTATTTATAATTTATTCGGTCTCTGGAAGGGCTTGACAGTGGCTGGACGAGTGTGTTAATACTGCAGTCAATGTAACAAATGCGCCACAGTCCGCGCATTGGTCGTGTTACCGGCTTTTTAAACCACTTACACGGCATTTTTATGAGCCTATATACTCACTCACTCAGCGACACACAGTAGAGGCACCATTTCAAATACAACTACTATTTCACGCTGAGTATTCTGTGAGCCCTTGGTATACTTCGGACCAGCCGGCCCAATAAGTGCGTCAGCATATGCTTCAGCATGGCGCTCCCACGGGTGCGACAGTATTAAGCCACTCGACCGGCCACTCTGAAGCCCTTTCAAAGATCCAATAAATTATAAATTTAATTATAATTATCCGGAACTGGATTCGAACCCGATACCTCTCGGTTCATGGTACACTTTTAAAACCATTAAGCTAAGATGCTCTCAAAGTTTTACCATGTCGTTTTAGTAATAGGTAGCTAGCAATTTTAGCTCGCTACGCCTTTGAGGTTACTAAAGGTGTATGGTATAATTTTAGGTACATAAACTGCAATGCATTTGGAACAGCATCAAAGGGTTTAGCTACTAACTTACACAAGGCTCTTAGGGCGGAACATCCGGCGTTGAAACTTGCTCAGTACCGGCATCTGTGGGTAGATTTGTCACATATGATGCAACAGTTAGGTTAGTTATTGTACTTTGTAATAAGATAAAGTATAAAATATAACATATAAGTTATATTTTTTATGGTATAGCAGGCAACAGAGCAGGCGGTTCTCGTAAATAGTAAAAGATCACCGCCGCTCATGGACAACCACGCCACAATCCGCGTAAGTAACAAGTGCTGTGTTTGCATAATATTTTTCGTTTTTATTTCATTATCATTCAATCTCTTTATATGACCTTAACTAAAACGATTATTTTACTACAAAATATAAATTATATAATATACATTATTCAATAAATTATTTTAATGTTAATTATATTAAAACTTCTCTCATATGCCATATATTTAAATGTAATTTTTCTGATATGGACAGCAGAGCAGTAAAATACGTTTATGTTTATGGCTTACGTGCTTTGATTTGATTAAAATCTTTTTGACCTCACTGAAAAAGATAATTATTTTAGAGTTTTATGTTTTATTGCAGTCATAAATAATGGTATACCATGAAATTATGTTGTGTAAATCTTAATATTTGTCATGGTTTTGATAACATTATCTACGTAGATATTATTAAATTCTTAATTGCTTTTACAAGGGATATTTAAAACAGTTGTTATGTATTACGTCACCAATTATGTAATAACTTCGTTAGCTATATTTTTTAAATTTATTAGAGATGAGACTTTATAAATTTGATTAAAATACGGTGCTTTTTGACAAGCATAACTAAATAAGAATACATATAGTAACTATTCTACAGTTTTGGTTTATGGTTTAGGACAATTGATCATATGCAAATATACCATTTCAAATTTTTTTATTTAACATACCTTATAATATAAGAATTTATCTCAAGAATACAATCAAAGATATTTTTCGTAACAGGAAATAAATATCCTGAGATATTACCCAATTGTCCACAGGAAGGGCTTATTCCAACATGTACGGTATATATTGCATGGTCATCTTCTTCACTACCACAATATCTTTATATGGCTCCCTATCTGAAATATTAGAACATGGACTTAGTTACAAAGAAATGGGCCTATTTGTTATAGTTGGTTACTGCATGACCCTACTCTTCATC
>DWCF01007407.1:0-10750 GCA_018230265.1 Delias oraia
CGGCTCGTCCGAAGTGATACCACGGGTTCATAGAATATTCAGCGTAAAAGAGTAGTTGTACTTGAAACGGTGCTTCTACTGTGTTTCGCTGAGTGAGTGAGGATATCGGAATCCTTCAAAGATGCCGCTTAAATGGCGTAAAAATCCGGCAACACAACCAATGTGCGAACTGTAGTGCGATAATCCATGGGCGGCGGAATTCTCTTACCATATAGAAGACCCACCTGCTCCGTGGTCTGCTATACCTACTATAAAAAAATAAATTAGAAATATATTGAACATGTATGTATTTTGAAAGACAAATAGTGCTTATTTTGAATTGATTTCTTAATTAAACATTAGAACTATGGAAGCAGTTATATTCTAGCTTGACTTTCAGAAATGAACGTTCTGTTGACCGTTCTAAATTAAATCCAAATCGATATATCCGTTCCGAGATTTCGCTGCACTAATTTTAATCTAAGGCGATGATTGCTATTCGCTCCTAAGTTTAGATATTAGAATTCATCGATCTAAAGTGACTAGATTTAGTGTATCGACTATTGGTTCAGCCGGTAGAATTCTTTCTTAGAGTAACTTTAAAGTACGTACTAGACTAAATTTATCTATGAGTTTATAAAATTTCTTTAGATAAAACAGTTTGAATAATTATTTATCGTTCACATGTCTCACTATATGCCTAAAGTTATGTTAAACGCGTAGGAGAGCCATGCTGAAGCATATGCACACTAATTTTTCCGGCTCGTCTGAAAATCTTTTCGGACCCCGTATTCACAGAATACTCAGCGTGAAGTGTTTCTGAGTGAGTAAGGATATCGAAGGTCCTTAAAATGCCGTTTAAGTGGTGTAAAAAGCCAGCAACACACCAGTGCGTGGTCTGTCCCACGGTTGTCCATGGACGATGGCATTCACTAACAATATAGGAGACTCACCTGCACCATTGTTCGATATACCATAAAAAATATGTACAAGATACCAATATTTTCTTATTAATAAGTTGTTTTATATAATTAAGTATACAATAATAACAAAACATGGTTACTTTGCCATACCTGTCGCCTACTTACACTGTTTTAATTTTATAGTTAATTTTTTTCTGATTTTATAATAGCATTGTTTGTTTGTGTGTTCGCGAGGTTTGAACCCTAGACGTTCCGATATGAAATTAAGATACGTGACAGATCAACTACTGGCTTCATATATTAATTTTCTGTCTTAATGTTATAGATGGAAGCATTGTAGTAGAAGAAGAGTATTTCTAAGTTGTACAGTAACACAGATAAATTAGGGTTGTATTATCGTTAATGTAATTGTCTGAAGCGGCGTAGGTCTTTCTAAAACAAATTTTTTTTTAATAGATTTATTACTATGTAAGTGAAAATGCTTTAACAAATGTGGATGCCTATTGGAGTCATAATAACATATTTGCAATAGGTACCAGATTGCAATATTTATAAACCATATGATATAATCACTGGTCAATACTCCGTCGCTGATGACATTAACAATCTTTGCACAATGAATTTCTGTTGCATTTACCAGATGTATAGGAATTACGATAATTCAACATGAATTCTAACAATATCACAGTTAAAAAACGTTAGTACTTAAGTTTATAACTTGCCACATTCTTCTTGCCCAAATAGAAAAATTTTATTGAATAAAAGCAGCATAAAAAAGCTATAAACATTAAAAAAATATAATAATAAGTATGTTATAAATAATATATATTGAAAAAAAGGTTTGTTTATGTTAATGTCAAATCAAAATCTTTTACTTATTAGATTAGTTTACAAATATAGTTAAAGTAATCAGTTATAACATATAGAAATTATAATCTTTAATAGTTTTAACATAAATTATATTACTGTTTGATGACAATCACTAATGAGATTGTTTGAAATATTTTAGTCAAAGATTAAGTATACTCAGCCAAATAATATATAGAAGTGGTTTCATGTACCTAATTCCCATTTTGGCATGAAGCTCATTCGACTAAAAGCAACGGCGTATATGTTTCGTCTGTCCTTCCATTGGTACTTGAAGGGTAATGACCTGAATAAAACATGCGGGTTTCAAGCGTAAACTAGGGTAAGAAGGTACGAATTGTAACCGATTCCGAAAAGGGATGAAGACAGTTTTTTCAGTAAGGGTAGGTTTTATAAAAATAAATATTTCTTAGCTATATAAACCGTAATGTAGAGATGAAATGTAATTCACAATCAAACTTTATCTGAAGAAAGCTTTTTAATCCAAAGATTTATAGCTGAATAAGTTATTATAATTGCCACGACAAGTTTGAAAAATTACTTTTTCAAATTAGGTTTTATTAAAGATTCGTAGTTCACATCGGATAATTTTGATGAAAATAAGTATAGTCATATTTTTGCCAAAAAATCAACTCAACGTTTGATGTGGAATTTACTAGTCCATCACTTTATATGGTAGGATTAAGTTAACAATGAAAAATCTACCGCTTACAGGCTAATTTATTTATAGCTACCATTTCTTTTGGCACAAATAAAAATAAAAGCCTTTGATAATATTTTATTCTTTACATTGTTATTTATTATTTTAATATATTATAGAACTGATGCACGAATAAATTTGGTTATAGGAATCCAGTACTATAAGTATTTAATTCTACATTTTGTCATTGCATAAGATGTGATTTTGAAACTTCAAATTTTTTATTTTTAACAACACGGTAAGATAAAACCGCCGACCCTGAAGAACCACGCAACATTTCACGCATTGGTTGTGTTGCCGGCTTTTTACGCCAATTAAGCTTCATTTTAAGAGCCTCCGATATCTTTACTCACTCAGCGAAACACAGTAAGAGCACCGTTTCGAGTAAAACTATCGCTTCACGCTGAGTATTTTGTCAGCCCGTGTATTGTTCGGACGAGCTGGCCCAATCAGTGCGAACACATATGCTTCAGCATTCCACTCCCACGGGGGAAAAAAAATAGATTTTAAATTTAAAATTTTTAAATTAAGATATAAATCAAGTACCTATTGTACGGGCGGTATCAGACAATATACATAAAGGTAAAAGCATTTTCTTTGATTTCTTACACGAAGTTGAAAAGTTAACACCGGCGATTGGTGACTTCTCAGATCTGTGATTTACTCATACACAAATAGTAAAAAATTGTACCAATCTCGATAAATTGAGAAGCTTTCCTGAAAACGAAAGTAGTAAATTCGTCTAAGGCTTAGATTGGTTCCATTTTATTGTGATTGAATTGCTATTCGTCTCTATTTTTCACCGTTTTTCTGTTGTTTCGTCGTCTTTTCTTTCAGACATCAAACTTCAGAGGTGCTAAAAACGCTTGCTTGAATTGTATTTTTTTATTTGCAACACCTTTACTTTTAAACTGTATTTTTTCTAAAATCTATGACATTTTCAATGTTTTGTTGTGTTTGAAAGGTTGTGTCAAGTTGGAAGCATTTTTAATATTTTGTTATTGATTAAAAGTATTAATTGAATATCTTAAGCAGAGTATTGAAATATGGTTATCATTTAATTAAAATACATGAAATATTGCCGTTTCTCTTTCCATGGTACTTAATAAAATCAATAAAGGTTTGTATAAACGTGAAATAAAATTCTTTGCACGTTTCTGCTCTTTATCCTGCTTGGCGCCCGAAGGTTCACAGAATGCACTATTTCGACTTAGATATTGCATTTCTCTGGTAACGTAATTCCTATTAAATACGTTTTGAGTATTCAGATTAAATTACTCCACAATAATTGTTTTCACTTGATGGTACTGTGGTCGTAATATTATAGTTGTCAAAACTAAACCAAGAAAATTTATATTTTAGTTTCAACTATGTCTGTATATACTACGTACAACTTAAGGAACGTATTTTATGTAATTTAATGCATTTTGTTCAAAAACATTCCAAAGAATACTTTTATTTAATTCTCATTCGGATAAATGTTTTACTGATTAATAGTACAAGTTCGTTGTATCGCACCATATTCTTAAAAAGGTATGCAAACTTTTCACTTAAAATATTAATATTAACGTTACAGTGCAAACTATAAATCTCAGAAAGTTTATAGCACAACAGAGAAACATAATTGAATAAAGATAAGTGAACGACATACGACATCTATTAATATGAAAGCTTAGGCTAGACAGAGTCTCATAAACCTCTCATAGAGTTGCGACGGCTCAGAGTGCAGTACAAACAATCTGCATTCGACTCATCCGTAGAACACTTTAATCATCTCCTATAAGTTTGTCACATAACTGATCTTCATTTCTTATAAAATAAATTTCATATAATCATATGAATTCTTAAGAAAACATTGTTAAACATTTTAATTTAAACTTCATCTTTTTAGAGATATCGGATTAGAATCCCGGTTCAGACAATATAATTTAATTTATAAGTTATTCGGTGCCTTGAAGAGCTTGAGAGTGGCCGGGCGGTGAGATACCCATGCTAAAGCATATGCGAACGCACTAATTGGGCTGGCTTGTACGAATTGTTACCATGTCCTCACAGAATACTCAGTGTGAAACGGTAGTTGTACTTGAAACTGTACTTCTACTGTATTTCGCTGAGTGAATAAGGATATCGGAGCATGGCACGGTTGTCCATGGGCAGCGGTGTTCTCTTACCTGTAGGAGACCCAGCTGCTCCGTTATCCGCTATGCAATAAAAAAATAAGAGTAATGTCAATATGTACTAAAGCGGTTTACCACATTTATTCTCAGCAAAGAGCAATAACTTAGTTTAATGTTGTCGTTATTGGGAACTTTACCTTTGTAGATTATATGTCAAAGACATAAATTCAGTTGAGTTTTATAGTATATCACATATCTATAAAATACTAAATATACTAAAATGATATATATAAAATATACTAAAATACTAATTATTATTAATCTAAGTTTATACATTCAATGATATATATGCAAAAAAAAAGATAGAAGACTAGAAGAAGACACGAAGAAAGTCACAAATTGTCTCGTTTTTGTTCATCACAATCAAAAGCTGTGAAGTGAAGAGTTTTCCAAGAGAATTTGCCATTAACAAATTGTTAATTATGCCCTGTCCGAAAGGCGATGACGTCTTGATGGAAACGGCAAATTAATTTCTTCCATGCTCTCGAGGGTTCGGGTGCCATTTTTTATTTAGACCCTCTTCCTTGCCACTTCCTTGATCAAAGTTTTTATTGATGTTTTTAGACAATTAAGTTAGTTAATTGTTTCTTTAGAGTCTTTGAAGAGAAGTGGGGATGTTAGGATTTAAAGAAAATTAACCTATAATATCACTAACCAATATCTTTAGTTAATTCGTAAAATACTTTTATTTACCTTTGAAACCAGAACTTCCTCTATAATGCACGTTAAATTTATTCATATTGAATTAAAATAATTATTATTCATATTGAGTGTAAATTTAAATTTTTCAATATATATTTAAATTTATTTATTTTATATTTTTTTATTTTATATCGGACTACGGAGCAGGTGGGTCTCCTATATGGTAAGGGAACACAACCTTTGGTTGTGTTGCCGGCTTTTTACGCTGCTTAAGCGAAACTTTTAAGAGCCTCCGATATCCTCACTCACTCTGAGAAACAAAGTACAAGTACCATTTCACGCTGAGTATTCTGTGAGCCAGTGGTATCACTTCGGACGAGCCAGCTCAATTAGTGCGTCAGCATACGCTTCAGCATGACTGTCCCACGTTAGTTGTGCCGCGTAAACTTTGTCAACCCAGTAATGTAAAGGTAGGAAAATTTTAATTCTTTTCATAAAATATATCTACCCAGTGTACTTGCGTAAACAAAAATTGTTGTAGAACACATTACGATTATTATAAAAGACACTGTGTTATTGCAAATTTGTTTTCAATCTTTTATTAATGGTTGAAACAAATTGTAATACTTCCAATATGAGAGTTTATTATTGAATTGTCTAAAACAAAGCAAACAATTTACACAGACTCGCTTCTTTACAGTGAATAGTAAATCGAAGAGTTCATAGTGATCTCCAATTTAAGTTTAGCAATTTCAGCTTTGTTCAATACAAATGCAGCAATATCACCTGTACTAACTTCGGCAGTATATTTGGTAAAGTTCCTCGAAACATGACATTTATCTACAATTTTACATTTTCGTACGTTACACTTAACATTTACAATCTTATATTTTTTTATTATTTTATAGCGGACAACAGAGCAGGTGGATCTCCTATATGGTAAACACCGCCGCCCATGAACAACCGCGATACAGTCCGCGCATTAGTAGTGTTGCCGGCTTTTTGCGTCGCTTAAGTGGTATTTTAAGGGCCTCCGATACTCTCACTCACTCTGTGAAACACAGTACCGTTTCACGCTGAGTATTCTATGAGCTCGTGCAATCACTTCGGACGAGACGGTCCAATATGCTATGCTTATGCCTCAGCATGGCTTTTCCACGGGTGCGACAGAATTAAGAGACTCACCCGGCCACTGTCAAGCCCTTCCAGAGACTGAATAAATTATAATTTTCCCGACAGGGATTTGAATCCGATACCTCTAGCTTCATGGTACACTTTTAAAACCATTCTCGGCTCTGGATTTATATATTTTATTTATTTCATTTTCATTTACGTGATTTTTAAAATTTTAAACAATCCGAATAATGTCCATGGGGTTAAACCTGAACAGAGTTTAGAAATTAAGATCGTAAAAGGTTTTGCATCCCTTTGGGATTTTGTAGAGCTTGGTAAGTATTTGGCGTACATTCTGGGGTTTTGGGGCACCTTGGGGAGCTTTTGGGGTCGAGGTTAAAACAAAAGCGAGCTTATTGAACACTACGGATTTTAGAGAGTGCTACGTGTGATCTTTCTGTTAAATTTATCCTTTGGGTAAACTAGAGAGAAAAAAATATAAAAAGAACTGGTACTATTTACAAACAAAACTAGAATTAAATATATTATCTGAAAAATTTAACGCACTTTGAAAATATATTCTTCTTAGCGAGCGGGCATAGAACGCATTTTGGCATGCAATTAAAATAATGAAAATCGCAGCACCAGATGAAGCTGGGTTTTCGGGTCAACGAGACGGGAAAGCAGGTTATATCAGTGAACTGATTAATGCTCGCTTGCTTTTCTAGTGCTCTCCGCATCAGCAATTGTCCCATTTCCACTGAATTATAAAAGACTACATCTGTTCCTCTTAATTCAAGTTGAACTGAAACTTTAAGTAGTGTTCAACGTAGCAATTATTTCTGTGACCTAGAACCTGAAGTTGTAGCCGGAGTTGCATTCGAAGGGAAATAGCTTTCGTCGCTGCCATTGTTATTTTTAACCTACTTTTAACGTTTTACAGCGTCTATTTTGTAGAATATTTTCAGACTTTAATTTGTGACGAGTGGATTCGTTTCTTTAAAATATGATTTTCATTTTTGAAGGGGTTATGCGTGTTTATTTGAGTTCGTTTTGATGCTAAAATCTACAACGATGGATGGAATAAAATTTTGTCGCACAGAACTAATAAAAAATAAGGACATTGTGTAAATACTGCACAATGTCAATATTGAGTCTAGATTTTTTAATATTGAGTCTAGATTTTTTAATGGTATAGTGGGGTAACGGTATAGGCGGGTCTACTGACAACCGCGGACTATAGACAACCGCGTCATAATCCGCTCTTTAGTTGTGTTGCCGGCACTTTAGACCACTTGAACAGTAACATTTCATTTCAAGGGCAAGTTTATCTACATTCATGTAAATCGTTCTGACGAAAGGCCTAAGGACAACTTCTTCGTATAAAAAGATAGATTTTCCCAAAAGCCAAGTGTTTATGTGGTGTGAAGTTGCAGGTCGCAGCTGTGCTTGTCCTGAGGTAAGAAGCTGTTTCAATATTTACGATTGTTACACTGCACATACATGTAGGTATGGTCTATTTCACATACTTCTATATTATTCGGCTCCGTCTCAATGAATTATCAGGTAAATCACCCAAAAGGAAATAAATACCGTATATTTAAAATTGACGGTAGTTATTTTAAGATTTTTTTTGATAAAATTTTTGTTATGGTTCGGCTTATCTTTTAATAATTTTAATATAATAATTTGGTCATCAAAAAAGACATATATTAATTTAATTATTATTATGTTTACGCTCGGGTACCATATTTTTTTGTTCGTCATTATGCTAGTTTTAATATTGAAACAAGAATGATCAATACAGGTCAGTTTTAGAAGATAAACGCATTATTAACAAGAATATATAATTATTTCCAGTAGAACTATTTGTAAACGCGTGGGTACTTTACAGTGTAATTGTAATTTTGTTTAAATAAAGTTAATCCGGTGATAATTTTCTTTGAAATAAGCCCATAAAATATAATTATTCAAAGGAAACAATATAAAAACTGTTATACTATAAAACAGGCTGCAAATCTGTAACGACAGAAACTTGAACCGTAGTTTCAAAACGCTTTGTATAGCCAGCAGCTTGCATCAGCTTATTTTCTAGTGCTAACTCCAGAATATTATAAATTATAATCCATGCATGTAAATTTAGTGTAATTTACAGGATATAACAATAGATTAAAACTGACATTTATAATGTCATACACGGGTAAACTAACATTGAATTACCTATTAATTGCAAAATAGTTAACAGGTGAAAAGTAACGATCAATTAAGGATGATTTGACAGATATTGAATTGGAAAATTTGTGATAAAATTTCATGAGCTTGTAACAGATTTAAAAAAAAATATTATTATATGAGATTGAAAAAAATGAGATTAGAAAAAAGAGGATAAAGTCCCAATATTACATTATTAAATACTCATATATATAAATCTATATTGAATACCTGGTGGGTAACATTTATAAATCAGAGTAACTAATTATATTATAATAATTATTTTTAACTTTTAATTAATAATGTGATGTTAGCATTCAATATTTTTACTTTTTAATTTGGAATCGACTTTAAAAGTTATAAATTACCAAGATTATTACACAGAATCGATCAATGAAAATAGCTATCCAGATTTTTAGTAAACAATTTAGAGTTACTGTTTAAATCCACCGCCCAAATTCCCCCTATACCCGAGACATTTCTCCTTGATTATCTCGTTTCCACTATCTTCAGACGTGTTCTCGATACAATACAAGAACGTAAGATTTAAGAGTTTAAGAGCTCCCTATTGCCCGCTAGTTCATGACAAAGCCGTATTGTAACAAGTTCAACCGTTTTTTTAGATTCTACACTTGCTTCAGTATTTCTAAGAAACACTGAGTGCATTTTGTTAGAAACAACGTTTTTATCGTAATCATTTGTGAACGTGACATCTTGGAAAGAATTCGCTTTTGTTTCTCAAAGTTTTATATTATGAGTTATCTTGTGCAAACTATTATGTTTTTCATGGTATAGCAAACAACAGAGCGGGCAGTTTTTCTATATGGTACGAGAACTCAGCCGCTCCTCACCAATCGCGCTACAGGCCGCGCATTGGTTGTGTTGCCGGCTTTTTACACCATTTAAGTGGAATTTTTAAGGACTTCCGATATCCTCACTCACTCAGCGAAATACAGTAGAAGGCTCTTTTCAAGTATAACACCCATTTGACGTTGAGTATTATGTTATGGCTAAAGTTGTTCTGTGCCAATTATATCCATGAAGCACATACAATAATGTTGTTCGTTACGCGCCATGGCGGATCGACGGTTCTATCTTGTAAACTCTAATTTGAATTGTGCCGTAGCATATTTCTTTCAAATAGCAAAATTTAATTATTTCATACGAAATATAATTATTTTATACAATAAAATATTATTTATTTTTTAATATGACTGTAGTCAAAAAAGTCAACGTATCGATCAATTGTTTCATTTCTTTCATATTAAATTTTATAATACTCTCTTGCGACAATGTTTCACATAATATTTAAACGGTAAAAAGATTTATTTTAAGTCAAATATCATTATGATTATTTGATATTTATAAAATATCTCTAAACCGCTTAATTAAACTGTAACATTAATTTGTAGTTTTACGCCGGCGGCGGCTCTTTCGACACATTTCCAAATTAGACGTAATGTAGATGAGTTACGATTTTAAACTAATTACTGGATTCTATGGAATTAATCAAAACTTGTCCAAATCCCTATTCAATAACATTAGTCTGTAAATTGGAAATTTGTATGAATACCAAACTAATGACTCTCATTTTTGGCGATATAATCTCGAAATAACTATGATATAGCGATTTAAAAATTGCTATAACAAGAAATTGACCGTAAAATATAATTTTTATCCATTAAAAGATTTTTTAGATCGCGTCCGTTTAAAATATCATACATAAATGTTAATTCTTTATATTTTAATTATAAATGCTATTTTATAATTTTTAATAAATATAAAGAAAAAAATAATAATTAAAACATTTTTCTAGATAGTTAAGTAGTGTAACTAAACATTACACTAAAAGAAAGTGCAAATATAAACATTTTCTTAAAAGAATCCTTAAGTAGGCTCTTTTCTATAGCCTCACTAGCCTTTTCTTAAAAAAGCTATGAAAATGCTTAATCATTGGTACAATTCTCGCAGAGGCCGTCACGTCTGTCAGTTCGTGATCTGCGGAAAATACGAATTAATGTTTTTCCACTGTTCCTAATAACGATGGGAAAGGTCCAAATGGCCGGTTCATAGTTTCAACTGACAGCTTCCTGAGTCACGGTCAGTATAAATGCGAATTCTACGATTGTACAAAATAA
>DWCF01007408.1:0-10750 GCA_018230265.1 Delias oraia
ACCCGCTGCGATCTTGAGCGATGTGGATCCAGCGGTTGCCCGCGACCTTTGTTAGATCGTCTTTCCATCGTGTGGCGATTTTAAGGAATTTTTTTAGTGGAATTCTATTAAGTAATTCTACTTATTAAAGTGGTCGGGCCAGATTGGTTCATCTCTCAAAATCTAAATATTTTTCGTTAAATGCAGAAGCTGTTCGATATATAATATATTTTTGTGTATGTATTTATTAAAATTTATTACATTGTTGGATATAGATTGTGTGTTAAATATTTCCTTATTTACTTCTATTTTAACGACTACACCAATTCAGACAACGGATACAAGTTGTTTGTATATTACGTGACATTTTACTTGTTTTCGTTTGTCGATACAAGGCATTCTCTTTGTTAATAGCATAAATAAAACGTCATTGTAGTTCTCGTCGATGTCCCAGAAAGCTGCCCTTTGAAGTAGAAACCTTAACAAGAGAAACAAAGAGGAAACCTTGAACCGTAGCTCTTGATCGTTTCCCCTTGACATTTGCTCACTCGGCGCTTTCCAACCGCTCTCTGGCTGCTCATGCGAAGATTAGAAAACTCTTCTCTAGTCAAGTCTCTTAATATGAGGAAATTCAATTTTGACACGATTCCATTTCATTTTCTTAAAGCGCTGATGGGTGTGCGATTAATGTAAGTGTGTCTATATTAGGGCTAATACTTCTTGATGTAAATTTGATGGCATAATATTTTATACTTAACATTTTATTTTCATCATTACGCGTAGATAATAAAAAAACTCAGCTTGAAGTTTTTATCGACTTTTTATTTCTGGCAACGCAGACGCGAGCCTACAAGGGCTGGAGGTGTCCGCTCGTTCGCTTCTGTTTTCATAATAAAAGTAATTCAATACAATTATCAGGTTAATAATAGTTATGAGAGCATCATAACTTAATGGTTTTAAAAGTATACCATGAAGCGAGAGGTATCTGTTTCCAATTCCGGTCTGAACAATTATAATTTATTCGGTTTCTGGAAGGGCTTGACAGTGGCCGTGCGAGTATACTAATACTGTCAAAACTGACTGAATACTGAAGCATATGCGGACGCACTAATTTTATCGGAGGCCCTTAGAAATGCCGCTTAAGCCGCGGCGTAAAATGCTGGCAACACAACCATGCGCGGACTGTGGCGCGGCTGTTCATGGGCGACGGTGTTGTTTTACCATATAGGAGACCCACCTGCTCCGTTTTCTGTTATAGAATAATAAAAAAAAGCTCACTACCTCATAACTATATTAGTTATTTATTAGTCGATTTAAGTTCTCTGTCTATCAATAGGATAAACAAGACTGCAACCTTTCCAGTGACGTATCTAACAAGGGAATAGAAGGTCCATGCACAATGTTCATTAGATTGAGTTCACTTATTTGCAAGACACATTTAACCACGGCAATACATTATGACCATTACCGCAGACCTGCTGTTCCTAGATAAACTGCCGCATAAATCCCCACACGTGTCCGTGATGTAATTTATATACAAAAATACGCCGTAGACTTTTGATTTAAAGTCTAAAATCCTGTGAAGTTATTCAATATTTGTGACGGGAATAAAACATATGATTCCGATGCGATTCCACAGTTTACCGCAACGATAAATAATTATTTTATTATATCATCATGCAACTGTAATGGAAAAAGAAATCTTAATGATTTTTTACTGAATATTGTGATTTTGAGAGTGTTTTTTAAATTTTACTTTAAAATGTATGAAAAATAAGTAAGTACAATGTGAAGAATTTTGTAAAATTTGTGAAGCTGTGTACAATTGTAGAGCGGGGAAAAAAGTGATTTATATATTTCAGGCATAATCCTTTAACTGTAGATTTATTTTCATTTATTATTTTTTTCTAAATAATGTTAGTTTTTATGGATTGCAGAAATACGTTGAAGATTTCCAACGTTTAAATAACCCAAGTGGAATTAAAAATACATTCGTCCAGACAACTTCCCCTGCGGAAGCACTTTTATTTTTGTCTGTGCCTTGCTTGTAGACATTTCGATCGATATTGCATAAATAGCATAGACCTTAACGCGTTGTAGTAAGAGCAAAAATTCTACGTTCGTTACAAATGCAAAAAAAAACCAACGCTTCCGCTGTCAACTTAAAGTTCATTTCTCCTTGACAATTGAAGAAGGGGTTGTGTACAAAATTGCTTATCTATAAACATTTAACTATAAACAAGTTTTACAAAGTGGAAATTAATCCTCACTAAATCGGATTTCACTAAAATTATGTCCGAAGGCTTTTTTGAAGCTTTGTTGGTTGACAGTGAAAAATAATGTACAGTTTCATTGAGTGTCTTTCAAAGATATTTTATAAATTAAACACAAACCTAATTAATATCGCGTTTTAGCTAAGTTTTTTTTTGCCATGTAATTTTTGTTTTCTTAAAACATCATGGCAATAAGCTTTAATAATGCAATTTTATATATTTTCCTGTGAACTTTGAAAATTAAAAAAAGTATTATTGTTTACATATATTATCTCTTTTTTTAAATTTTCTTCCAGACTATCATTTTAGGCTGTGGCACTATTAGCCTTTTGGTGTATACGACACTAATTATATCTTCCACATAGCTAGAATTAATATTGATTTAATACTCACCCTACAGTAACATCGAAGATATTGCTCCCAACAGAGCTCGAGACAGCCATGTCACCGAAGCCCTTCCTGGCTACAATGACCGAAGTGATTAGGTCAGGCACGGAAGTCCCCGCCGCGAGGAGTGTTAGCCCCATCACTTCGGGAGGCACGTAAGCCGTCGCCCCGGCTATATTCGCCCACCACACCATGAGGTAGGAGAAAAACGCTATCCACAATATCGACCCTATAAAAGTTATAGGGAACAGCTTCTTCCCTGGAAATGATTAATTTTATATTAAAATCCATAATAAGAGAATTATTATACGATCAAAATATTCATGAACTTTGATATCCTCACTCTGCAAAACACAGCGTTTCAAGCTGACTATTTTGTGCAGCCGTGGTATCACTTCGGACGAGCTGGCTCAATTAGTGCGTCAGCATATGCTTCAGCATGGCTCTCCCACGGGTGAAAAGATCATAACAGAGCTTAGCTCTTGTTTCTAAGACAGATGGTATAAGATATTATATATTAGATAATAAATATAAGGAAGACTAAGTGTAAGCTTCCTGTAGAAGATATAGTGTATTTCAGATCATAGTTGAGATATTTTAATCAAATATCGTTATAGGCAGTAAACACATCAATTGGAGGGTAAATCCGATTCGGAGCGCGTAATGGAAGCTTGTCAGTGCCTAATCGTCTCTGAATGCTCCAATGCTAATTGCATTAAACCGATAGAATCTTAGCTACACCCTTATTGCGACATTTCAATTACTACTTATATTTAATAGAACACGATGTAACCGTGTGGTAATTAATACCTATCACAAATAATTATGTAATTCATAAGAATATTATATGCGAAAAAAAATTCAGTGTATTGATTTGCCATATTCAAAAATTGTAGCGTATTTTCAAGAAAACAGAGAGATAAACGGGCACGATCAAAGATTAGTGGTACCACGCCCATGGTCAGCCCAAGCTCTAGCTAGACTGCGGGTGCGTTGTCGGGCTCGTGTATATTAAGCCACCATCAGAGATAATACAATCATATTGTGATATATAAATCCTTAACTTTAATATAAAAAAAATTTCATGATCAAAATCAATTTATTTTAATAATTATTTTGTATTATATTATTTTATAAGTAATTGAATTATGGGGGAACCGTGGGAGAGCCATGCTGAAGCAAATGCGAAAGCACTAATTGGGCCGGCTCGTCCGAAGTGATATCATGGGCTGACAGAATAGTCAACGTCAAACGATTCTTGTACAGTATTTCGCTGAATAAGTGAGGATGTCGGGAGCCCTTAAAAATCCGGAAACACAACCAATGCGTGGACTGTGGCACGTTTGTAGGTATTCTCTTATCATATATGAGACTCAACTGCTTCGTTGTAAGCTATACTATATATAAAAAAATAATAATTGACACAGTAATACGAAATAAGAATTATTTAATTATTGAAAACTGTCCAATTGTATTTATTCATATAGGAAATGAATCACTTACATTCAAAAATTCATAACATGACATGCAGATTTAATGACATTATTACGATTCAACAAACAATTTGTTTAGAAGGTTGTTTAGCATTATGTAGAATCTAGAGCAACTCGATATTAACTCTATCAACATAATACGGCTTAACATTGAATACTGCAATTATGTGTAACATAATTGAATATATTTAGATAAAGTTATTTATATTATGTAATAAAATAATAAAGTTATTAATATTTAAATATTAGCGTTATTTTTTAAAACATTTGATTTAGTTTGGCCATTTATTATACATTTTATAGAAAGTTAAATGCGCTTTTTTATAAATACAAACCTGTAATTGAAATATCACTTTAATAACGATATACATTTACAGGTTTTTTTATTTTTTATAGTATAGCGGACAACGGAGCAGGTGGGTCTTCTATATGGTAAGTATAACTGGAGGTTACGTTATTGTACCTACTTAAAAAATAACATTTATTCACTTTATTTTCAGAGAAACAAGTTTATTTTCACACCCTGAACTTAGTTTTAAAGAAGTATCTTGTTTAAATAAATGTATTGTTTTAGGGTAAGAAATGAATTGTATACCTTTCGGCGAGCGCGTGTCAGGCAGGGTGAGCCATAAAGGGAAGATAATTGGCGCGACCAACAGATACGTCAGCCGTTTACGAAAACCCGATGGCCACGACATGTCAAGCGGTGTCGTGTCATCTTCTAAGTCTCCTATCTGTAACCATAGCAACCAACCCATCTGTACTCAAATCTAGCTACATAAATTGATGCGTTTTTTCGCTAGTTATTGAAAACATAAAAAAAATATTTTAATCTTTTGTACAGATTCAATATTTTACACAATGAAGAAAAATCTTCAAATAAATCAAAGTAAGTAACAAAACCATAGTTGTTTAACTTAGAGTACTGTTAAATAAATGAACAATAAGTTATTTCTCTCTTTGTCATAGCAAACATGTTAAATAAATTAATTCTGAAGTTAAAATTTATTTTTAAAAATATATTTCTTTGTAAGCTGTTTATTACCAAGATATTCATAAAATTCGGGTGCTATTTTGGAAGCGTTTAATAAATGTTGACGAATTAATAACAAAGTTGTGTGTAAATAATATGATAATTGGTCTTATACATTCAGAATGACCTTGCAATCCGCATTGCCAAATGCTTTAACTAAAGCAACAAAATTTATTTCCTACTAATGAGTGTTTGAATCTACATATCTTAGGGTCTTGAATTTAGGTTTTTTATATATCAGCTTAGGTCAGGAGTATTCTATTAATGGATAAAGTTATCCAAAGTAATTTCCAAGCGTGGTGATTATGGCTAATAGCCCCAATGGTGCAAAGGAGAGGCCTTTGTCCAGCAGTGGACGTCATACGGCTGAAATGCTGATGAAGGATCATTTTTGTAGTTAGTGAAGTATTTCACATTAATCGAAAAACACATTACCCGTAAGTTTATAATCCGCTATTCTAAGAAACAAAAATATTTCTTGTAGCTCTATGCAAATCACGACAGGTTATTTTACAAGATAGGAATATCTTTATATAACCTTATAAAACATATTTGAAATCCCGAACATCGCACAAAAGCCACTATACTGTAAGTGTATGTCAGAATCTCATCTCATGAACATTAAGAGTAAGTCAAATATGAATCCAGGCCAAGACATCGTTTGTAGGATGCT
Organism: Delias oraia; assembly: GCA_018230265.1. Taxonomy (NCBI): domain Eukaryota; kingdom Metazoa; phylum Arthropoda; class Insecta; order Lepidoptera; family Pieridae; genus Delias; species Delias oraia. The sequence goes on from DWCF01007408.1 coordinate 5,839, forward strand.
TAGTGTTCCTTATATTATACAACATCTATGAAATCTGAGAAATTCTTGTACCGTCATTGACTTATAATATTATAAATCTATTAAAACATTCAAACTATACCATATATATAAGATTATATCAATTTTTATAACATTTAATATAGTTTCATTATAAAAATATGTGCTAGAGATAAAAACCTTTATTATTTCAGAAACCGATTTCAAATGTCTATGAATTTAATTTTTTTATGAAAACGAAAGCAAACGAGCAGGAGTCTCACCTAGGATAAGAGGTCCTCCTCCCATAGATGCCTCCAGTCGTTGCTGAGTCGTAGTTGCGTGACCCCTACAGTGATAGGACGCTCTTTATTTGAAGGTTCCCTAGTCGTATTGTTTTGGGAATACCTCTGCAGGTAGCTGATTTTATAGAGTAATGGTGCGTGGCGCAAAGTGTTTTAAGAAACGCTCAGTTGTGGAACAACTAGTATCGATGTAATATGGAAAATTTATATAAAAAATGTTAGAAAACTTACCTCTTCTATAGCATCTAACTGTACATCCCCAAGGCCGCCATTAGGCAGGTCCAACGGCGTTTCTTTCGCCTGCGCGGAGGCTGCTGCATTCTTCGCGGCTGCCGCTCCCGCCCCGCCCGCTGTCGGCCGCGTTGCTTCCAGCAGAACCTTCAGCGATGCGATCGCATGCAGCTGAGTGGCTTTCTCGTCTACTTTACCTGTACGAATCAATTTTGTTAGAGATATAGATGACTCTCTGCCCACCGGTTGTAGTGGACATGTCTTTTATATTGACATACTTTAATTTTCAGAATGTATATGTCGTTGTCACCTGCTTGGATCCGTTATTTGATCGAATGACTAGTGCGTTCAGTGTATGACAACATTCAATTGGCCGAACCAGGGTCACTTAAGGTCGAACAAGTTAGCGGTTTTTAGCATAGCCCTTTGAACAGAGCGGACGTAATATCAGTCAAGTGATTGTAATTTAGTTTATTTTTTCTCGCACTGCGGCGTTAGTAGTCACCAAAACAAATATGGCGTCAAAAAGCTCGCACAGCTGATAGCACTGTGTTGATATTTTTTTGATAAATTTTACTTGAAAGTGACCTTTTCGTAATAAAATTGTGTGACAGCATGGATTTAACTATACCTAACCTAACCTAAATATATTTCAGGCTTATATCTCATTCAACAATTACGTTAAATGACGTTCAGTCAAGAGGTTGAACGTTACATTCAACAACTTGATGAGTTTTCCTTTAGTCACTCAACTAAATGTCGTCATTCAATGAACGCTCTAGTCATTCGATCAAATAGCAGATCCAACCAGACGACTGCGATATATATATATAGACACTGATTGCGATTTAACATCCAATCAGTTAAGTAATTGGTGATATTTACTATATACATACGAAACATCTATTATGCATTTAGGATTAACAAATAAAAATAAAATATATAAATACAATAAATATAAAAATTAATAATAAAAATACACATATCGACCTTCTGCCATAGAAAAGTGACAGAGAAATAGTTTGATTGTTGTTCATCTCTTCATCTTAGTGTGAATCACTGCAACGTCAATATGGGTACTGACATAATGCAATCTTCGCTACAGAGGGAGTATTTACTAAACATTATTATATGAAACAAGTTAATGGTTAATGCTCAAATTGAAGCTTAAAATGTGTTCCTATTTAATCTGGGTGCTCAATTGAAGCTGTGATTAGCTGAAAGCTATATTTGTTAAATTTAAACAGCTAGTGCAAAGTGTTTAGTGCGATACTTTTTATTAACATGTAAATAGACAGACACCATACATAAAATATATATAAAAAAGAGTACCCACCATATTTTGAGATTATGTACTTATATTTTATTATTAAACTTGGTTTATCATATTTTATTTTGATAATTTACTTTCACCTTGACTAAACGCAATTAGATCGCTCAAGATTGCAATAGGTGAGCGTCTGTGGGGAAGGCCTATGTCCAGCAGTGATATTTAATCATAATGTTGATGATGAATTGAAATGACGATGATAAAACGCCTATCACTTATTGAATTTAAAAAAATCTGGGCATAATCAAAATAAAAAGAATTCGTTTGTCAGAAGTAGATCGTAAGAAACGATATGGAACAATACTCCTTATCTCTATTGCGGTGCCGAAATGCTCCGTGCAATTCAGCAGAACGACAATGTATTTCTAACCATTTCTGATAAGTTATATCGTTATATGACTATTTAGGTACTAGGGGCTGAAATGATTGGTTTTTATGTCATAAGAAGTTAACGGATTGCAAGCTCACTAAGCGCATGGAATTTATTGCCAGTCCAGTAACGAAATCGTTGCTGGCTATAAATAATTTCTCAAAATCTTAACAGCTGTAAGCTTTTATTTATTTAAACTTAGTCATACAAAAAACAACAATCAAAAATAGTAATTATAAAAATTAAAAAGGTAATTTAAAAAGAGGTAGCCCACGACTATAAACCACAAAAATAGTGCGCTGGTTTTCAGCACTTCATCATCATCAGCCTATCAAGTCCACTGCTGGACATAGACCTCCCCCAAAAGGAGGGTGTTTAGCTTAATCACCACGCTTGGCGGGTTGGTTTTTTTCAGCATTTATTTATTACATATTTTTTTTATCTTTTTTATTGGTGTAATTCCATCTTTACCTCAATAAATTATATATAAGCTTGAAATTGATTATTATTTCCGTGTTTTAGTAAAATAATTTTAACAGTCCAGTTTAATAATCAATGATATCTCCTGTGTGGAGAGGTGGTCTCTCACTATCGGCCTTATCTCAAAGCTCAGAGTCGCTCATCGAGCTATGGAAAGCGCTATGCTTGGAGTTTCACTACGTGATCGAATCAGAAATGAGGAGATCAATAGACGAACTAAAGTTGCTGACATAGCCCGCCGAATTAGCAACCTGAAGTGGCAATGGGCAGGCCACATCGCACGTAGAGCGGATGGCCGATGGGGCCGAAAAGTATTAGAGTGGAGACCGCGGCCCGGCAAGCGCAGCTTGGGACGTCCAACCACAAGGTAGACAGACGATCTTATAAAGATCGCTGGAAGACGTTGGATGCAGGTCGCCTCCGACAGGTATGCGTGGAGGTCCAAGTTGGAGGCCTTTGTCCATAAATGGACGTCTTACGGCTGAAATGATGATGATGATATCTCCTGACATTTAACCACTCTATTATGTTAATATTGTACTCATTGTCACAATAAGCAAGACATCAGCGGTAATGTATAACAATCATTCCTAAGATCTATAATAATCTAAGGACATTTGTAAACTTTGTAAGGTATTATGTAAGTATATAAGGATTTTAAGGTATTGAATTTTTTTTATTAAACGAGAATCATAAATACCAAACCAAGTGATTTTTGTTAGATTGTTGTTTTGGTGGTTACTTTTTTATGGTAATTCAAACAAGTCATTTAAAAAATAACATATTGTATATTTTATCTTTTTATTTAATTAAACATATTACATATAAGTCAAATGACGATTATATCCGGATTATACACGGATATATTTTTATTACAATCCATGTTTTAAAATCAACTTACGATGGCTATATTTATTGAAATAACTATGATAGTTCTTTTAGGTCAAAAGAATACCAATTTCAACAAAAAGAAAATAGAAATTGAAATTTTTTTATTAAAACTTTTCGAGCTTCTTCTGTTTAAAATATTTTATAATAAGTAGTTAACACTAAATGTCATGTGGTAGCTGATAGACGTTAGAAGAATAGCTATTATAAGTTTAATAATCAGAACGCCATGCCAAGTTTTTGGCAAGCTGCCAGTACTTTGTACTTGTAGACCGTAACCTCTACGAGAGCGTAGAGGTTCGTTGATGCTACGAATATGTTATTAGTGCACGTTGTAGTAGCACGTTGAAATATCGTAATGTAATTTGGCAGTATGCAGAAAAGTTGATAGAAACTCCATATTACTAGTCTGTTAGCCTCGTTAGCATTGAGAATCATTTTTATTTGTAACTTGAGATCATCCTACAAATATTTTTTACTCAGGTTATAAACACACATTTGTGTAATAATTTGTATTATACTAAAAGTTCTTAAAAATATGTTAAACAAATGTTATACTTCAAAAATGGTTTTTGTAATAAGCACCTCTTAAGTTAATAAAATCCCAATCCGAGCTGTTATCCACTAGCTTCTCTACGATTGGATATATAATTTATTTAGCTTTTGCCTTGTCTGGAAAATAATATCCTCTTAATATATTTTTTACTAAGCGAATGTTAAGATCTTTTTGAATGTTTTTTACTATTGGAATGGACACTAACCACAAGGCTACATTAGCTCAATAGGATCTTATCAAATATATGACTTTGGTCTCGTATACTTAAATTAGACTTTCTCGCACATTTCGCTTAATCTTAAAAATCTTACACAATCTTTTCGTGAAAAAATCTTTTAATCTAAAACCAGACCTATATACCAATTAAATTGTGGAATTTCATAGACCTGTGCTTAAAATATTCTTTGTAAAACTACTTTCGAACTTGCGACCTATTTCTGCGACCATGGTCAAGTGGCGTGATGAATAAACATTCAAGTTTAAAGACAGTAATTATTTTAATACAGTTCGTTGAGTCTATGGGCATTTTACAAAGCTTGACTACAGTTTTACATATTTTTATTGTTTTCTTATTTTCGTTAGATTGTCTTAATAATTGAGAACTAGATCATATTCTATCAATTCACATTGATAATTTTTCTATCCGTTTCGATAAAATAAAAAACTTGGTACATTTGCAGGGATAGTTTGACTAATATTTGTGCGTAAAGTCAACTAAATATATAAAGAAATGATAATAATATTTTATAATTAGAGGCTAAATTACTAGTAAAGAA
>DWCF01007409.1:0-10749 GCA_018230265.1 Delias oraia
TGGGACGTCCCGCCACACGATGGAAAGACGATCTAACGAAGGTCGCGGGCAACCGCTGGATCCAGATCGCTCAAGATTGCAGCGGGTGGGCGTCTTTCAGGGAGGCCTATGTCCAGCAGTGGATTTAGATGGGCTGATGATGATGAAACTCTTTATAACGTAACTCAAGGGACTTGTTCAATTTTAGTACAATGGAGCCAGATGTACACACACAGAAGTCGTTGTCACGTAAAAGTTTCGCCCCTATAACGACTTTACAGGCAACCAATTTTTTATGTTATTATTATTATAATAATAGTAATGACAAAATATAGTAAATTAAATAGAGAGCTACTAAGGAATTTTCTTAGCTTGGATTGCTATGGTGAAAGTGGTAATAAACTTAATAGACATTTGTTACATTACATTAATTTGTTTTATCGATGTCCAGTTCAAGTTTATTCCTTTTTTAAAGTCCCTATTTATAAATATTTTGCATATTGGTCGCAGGATTAAATTTTGAAATGATCAAAGAGAATTTGTCAAAAATCGATCAAAAAGAATTCGTCAACAAAAAGCTAATCCAACCTAGAACAAAAAAGCTAGGGAACACTGTTTTTATTTCTGCTCTGGAATAGTTATTTTGCAATGTTATCCACTAGAGAATACTTCGCTTCGTTCGACGGCTTTGGTTTGTTACAAATATGCTGACAGTTATCAAGGGGTTTTCAGAAAGATCAATCTGGAATTTACAGTATACGTACTCAAATGTAGGTAAATTAGACGTCATATGAGTTTTCTAAAAAGATTAAACCTCTACCCGTTTAAAATACACATTTCAATAAAATAGAATTTATAATTTTTGTAAAAATAATTTGGCCACGAAATTAGTCGGCTGTTATAATTTTGAAATGTCTGTGTTTATCTGTGGCACCGCAGCTATCTGTGAACCGAGAGTTTTGGCGGCATCGCAACAACGAGTGATGACTCATGACTCATGCTTTATGTTATTTTCTAAAACAGTAATTTATCAAGATTTAAATTTAAAAAAATTGGCGTTTTTATTTAATGTTAGGCAATGTGCACAATTCAGTAAATGTCGAGAAAAATTCTCAAGAATTATTTATTATTTTTGTAATTAATATGTTGGGAAATTATTATATTCTCAATTTTACTAGTTTCATTGTAACAATACTATTATTCTATTGTTTGTCATTTTATTTAGGTGATCAGCCATGAGGGTATTTTCATGTTTCATTTTTTTAAACCTAGATATGAACAATGTGCTTAAAAATCCTTTTAATTGAAAAGAAACGAAATTGACTCTATAATTATTATTTATTTATATAAGAATAATACTTAGATGGCAAGTAGTTTATTTAAGGGTATCATTAGTATTTTAGGCCTAAAATCCTTATAATCATCGCGAGAGCTAATTTAAAAAAGAGCATTGTAAACAAAGTCGAGCAAAACGGACAGTCATTTATAATTAAAGGAGTAGGGTAGAGAAAGCCTCTTAAAAAGTAATTTCCTTGCTGCCAACTTAATCCACAAAGCGAGTGACTGAGGGTGAAAAAATGGCTCAGAAACAACTATTTAGGACCAAAATAGGAGGTAAAAACACAATAGTTTGCCCCTTCAATATGTACCAATACTTTTATCTGTATATTTTTAACATTTCAATTTAATCTATACACTGAGTGGACTTAATACGGGTACAAAGAAAATGTCGCATGAATATAATATGTTCAATGAGGAAAACCTTTTTATAAAAGCAGTCTTAAGTGCCTTTTGCCATCAGCTTTCTAGATGTATTTTTGATTTAGCTCTCTGAAGCACAGAACCATTACTTTTTAACTGAATTAAAAAAATTAAAAGGAGGTTATGAACTAGATATGTATTTTTGTCAACTCTAATATCGTGATTCATAGTGCGATTTTGCAGAATGAGGTATCACACGGTAGGACCGCTTCGAGGTGGTATCATTTTCTTTCGATATTGATTTTCAATAAATTCATTTTCGATAATATAATTTCCGATACTGATTAGCCTCCGGTATCCTATAACACGCTAGTATACTGTGAAGTCGTGCTATCAGTCTAGACGAGCCAGTAGAAACATTTAATGCGTCAGTACATTTTTTTTATTCTATAGTGGACAACAGAGCAAGTGGGTCTCCTATATGGTAAGAGAACACCACCGCCCATGAACAACCACGCCACAGACCGCGCATTGGTTGTGTTGCCGGCTTTTACGCCGCTTAAGTGCCATTTTTTAAGGGCCTCTGATATCCTCACTCTGCGAAACACACTACAAGTACCGTCTCACGCTGAGTATTCTGTGAGCCCGTGGTATCACTGTGGACGAGCCGGTCCAATTAGGGCTTCGGCATATGCTTCAGCATGGCTCTCCCACGGGTATCTCCCACAGTATTAAGACACTCGCCTGGCCACTGTAAAGCCCTTCCAGAGAGCGATAAATAAAATTATAACTGTCCGGCCTAATGCCTCTCGCTTCATGGTACAATTTTAAAACCATTAAGCTACTAGACTACAGTACACGGCAAGACAATATTAAGACAATCGGATGGCTACTTTGAAGCCCTTTTAAATGTCAATTAAAATGTATAAATTAAATTAAGAGTTCCATTCACAAAATGTAATATTAAAATGTAATTATATTTCAATTACATACTAATAAAACTTATAAAGCTTCAATTGTATATGGATATTAAAAACAATGCTTGCTTAATTAAAACGTATACTATACAAATGTTATATTTATCGCATTGAGCTCTATTGCGTAAAATCAATATAGTTAATGCATAGTAATGAGTGCCATCGATCAACATTTGCTCTCGCAGAGTTCATTTCCAACGCAATCATTCTCAGGGGACGTCCCCCGTTACCCAAGAGAGCTGTAAAATGTGCAAACAATTAGAGGGAACACTTTTTGTCCGCCATGGGGTTGTTCACAATGGCACTTTATGGTAACGACAGCTTCTGTATTCAAAATGGCTATGCTTTACGCGTGCTCTAGACATCTGTTCTATTCACACGGCTGATGCGATATAAACAATACACTTAACCGGTATCAACACGAAGGCATCATTGTAATCATATGATGCTTAAGGACACCTATTTTAAAAATAAAACGAATATTGAAGCATGCAAACAAATATAGCGCTCCTTCTTAGATAGGGCGTCCAATTCCACCAAATGCAAACATTTTATTTTGTCGAGTGCTATCAAATTGTTTTAGGTTTAAAAATGCATTCAAAAGTTTAGATGTAAGAATATTATAGATATTACAGTCTCATAAGTAGGTGTGACGAAACCGTTACTGGTGAACATGATAAAAAGGATTCATAAAATGATGTCACAAAGCTAAATTTTTAAGCTGGAGTAAAACTATTATTGTTACAGATATCGAAGTATAAGCGTGATAACATAACAACCATATTGAATGCTTTTCAATTAATTTTGACAGTGCGTGTGCCTTATGTATCTTGATTTATGTCTTATAACTTCGCTACAAAGGACTTGTATTGAAGTGAAATTACATTTTTCTTCGCACAAGCAGTGGCAATCGGGATACTGTAGGAGTGGTTGCGTGAACCTATTCGATCTCATGCATTTAAATTCAGAATTAGTGGGACGCTTTCTCTCGTAGACTTTGAAGGTAAACAAATTAACTTTTTAAAATTCACTACAAAAAATGATAAGTTACAATGGATAATTTCACTTAGAATTATATTGTAAATTGTTTTATTTGAAAAAGAATTACTTCATTTAAATCTGCGTAAAACGTACCTACAAGCAAATTTAGTTTTGTAAAATAAATTCTAAATTCTAAATAATTTGTATATATGCTAAAGAAGCCTACAATTAATAATGACCCGCTGTATTGTATGAACGTCGTTGCCATTGTCGAAGCCAAGAAAATCGTGTTGACCGCGAAGTAATATTAATATTACGTGGGGGTGTTACAACAATATTTTAGTTTGAGTGAGTTTTTGATAGTTATGACAAATTTAAATTATTTAATCACGTTTTAATTTAATAATATTTACTTTCAATGATGCAGCACTAGACCGACTAGAAGCATTAAACATATTTCCTATCCTACATCGTTTCATTCATGATTGGGATACAAACAGACAAACTCAATATTTACCATTTGCTAATAACATAGGGGCACTTAAAAGATATAAATATAGTAGCACTTATATTATATAAGTTTTCGTTTTAGTTTATAAATAAGACCAAAAATTCCTTTACTCACTCTTACAAAAAACTTTTTTATTTGTATAATCACTTAGTTTTAGATTAGAAATGTTTTGTTATAATCTGAACAAATGAAATAAGTAATATTTAAATTATCAATCATAAATTAATGTAGGATATTTATAATTGCTTTTTTTCTGTGGCGGACAACGGAGCAGGTGGGTCTTCTATATGGTAAGAGAACAGCGCCGTCCATGAACACCCGCGCCATAGTCCGCGCATTGGTTGTGTTGCCGGCTTTTTACGCTACTTAAGTGGCACTTTTAAGGGTCTCCGATGTCCTCACTCAATCTGCGAAACACAGTAAAAGTACCGTTTAACACTGAGTATTCTGTGAGCCCGTGGTATCACTTTGGACGAGCCGTACCAATTAGTACAGCATATGCTTCAACATGGCTTTCCCACGGGTTTGACAGTATTCATACACTCGCCCGGCCACTGTCAAGCCCTACCAGAGACCGAATAAATTATAATTAAATTATAATTGTCCGGACTGGGATTCGAATCCGATACATCTCGCTTCGTGATAGACTTTTAAAACCATTAAGCTATGAGGCTCTCAAAAGCTCGAGACTTGCTTTAGAAAATACTACAACAGTATCGACAATTTGAATGCAGACATTGGATATAATATATTATATAATATTTACACAAAAGTATTTCGACTTTCAACGGAAACCCTTTGAATTTATATCATATTTCCGCTCTGTTTTACCCTTACGATCTCCTTAGTTCAAAGTTTGATTACATAACATATTTCTCTGTAGTCTATACTTTTATTCATGACTCAAGGGGAACACAGGATATAACAATAAAATAGAAATGAAATAATTAACATAAATTACATTAATACAAAAAAATATTCAAATAAATTTGTATATTATCCATATATCTATGTATTGTTATCAACTTAAAACGACGTATTTGACTACGATTTAAACAATCAAGGTTTTGTGATGAGTTTTATTAAATTTGTGTGTTGTTGTTTATTAATTTTATTAAAATTGTTAAAATAAAGACAGTGCAATGTAATATTAAGAGAAGATAGACAGTATCTTGTTGCTATCTCTCTCTAATGTAAGCGAGTGTCATGGCGATCTGATTTGTGTAACTGTGTATGTGTGAGCATAAATAAATAGTTTCTTATTAAAATTACGTCTATATTTCATTTATCTTTCATCTAAAATCGTTTCATCTATATAAATAAATTTAAAGTTGGTTAATTACAGAAGTTATCTTGTAACTCAAGAAAAGATGTAGCCTGTAGGTATTGGTTTTTTAAGGTGTGTTAACATATAACTTTTGAATGTTTTTTTTATATGAATGGTTGAGAACGGGCAGAAGGCTCACTTAGAGCAAGCGGTGCTCCCTGAACACTCCTAGCCCTTGCAGAGCCGCGGGTGAGTTGCCGGCCTTTAAAGGTCTCGCAAGTCGTATTGGTTTGGAAATACCCCTGTACTTCCCAATGAATTAGGATAATTTTTTTAGTGTGTCTAATAGACTGCAGGAATCTTGAATGAATTGAAAACGAATGTCAAATCATTTTGTGGCGGCTTATGTTCAAGCACGACTTGGGGATCATAATTAAACCTGCCAGATTACTCACCGGACAGGTTGAATGACATTTGTCAGGTCTAGTAAGTAGAAAAATACGAATTATTCTTAGATAATCCTGTATTAATTTATATATACTTGAGAAATCTGTAATAAAGTAAAATAAGGTCGATGGTGTGCACTTAACTAATTATTATAACTTAATAAAGCACGTTTATATATTTTTTTAATTGGCCTACCAGTCCAATGCGTTCCCAATTGTGCTAAGAAGCCATAGTCAAGACTAGAATAAATATTCAATCTCATTACAGATAGACACTTGATCCATTTCTTACTTTACAATTACTTTTCTACATTTATTCATTTATAGCCTGACGATGAGAAGATAAGCGTGCTCATCATTATTTGTCAAGATTTGCTCTCATTTTTCCAAGACCATTTATTACAATGCAAGTGCCCGTCTTTGTAATTGCAGCTTCTATCCGAGTGAGGTCGCTAGTAATCAACATACCTGCCACAAAGCACCTCAGGCCATAAATAATCTATACGGAGACAAGTGGCACTTGTTCAGCGCTGGAAAAATGTAGCGACATGAAAGGATGAGGTCTTGGTTCGTTACGTTTTGTCACCCCCCAGGGAGTGGACCATGAATCTTTTACACCCGCGTCACAATTCTGATTTGTAACCACTAGTCAACGATGTTTATGGCTCTATATCTCGCAAAGGCACTCTTATTGTTTTCATGCGTGATTGTCTCATTTGTTATAGATTTGAATGTCTTTTCCGACTGTTGAACATTGTGTTTTTAAAGTGACTTTTGTGTGGAAGTAAAAGGCAAATATTTCAAAATTAATTTTTAAAAAACACCACTTAACGTAATTAAAGTTATCTTTACATTCATTATTTTTAATAAAACAAATAATTAGGACGCCAATAAGCAATTTGATAAAAATGAAAAAAAAAAAAATAAATAATGAAATAAGAAAAAAGCCTTTGTGTTTTTAATATTCAAATTATATTAATTCCATTACATACTACTAGTTATGCCAAACCCTTTTAAACTAATAATTTTCCATTAGTGACCATTTTAGTAATAGTTAAATAGTTAATAGGTACTCCAAAAGGTGCTAGTTGAAACACGCGCGAGAATCGTGCAATTTAGATTCTTAAGAGCTTTACTTAAACAGCTGTCATTACGCCTAAATGTGTAGCTATATACACCTATGTACATAAATAGTAAAGTACATTCTATAGTTATACCGTATAAGTTGCCATTGTTATTTTTCAAAATCTTTCTATTTTATTTTTTATATAGAATATAAGTGCTTCCCACGTCTTAACAAAACTACGATGTTTCATAGAAATGTGAAACTTAATCTTTATCGAGTAAGAAAGTAGCCTTGTACTAAAACTAACTTACCTTTAGTGCTTTCAACAAGACCATCGATTCGCCACAGAAGAAGTGCAACGTAGAAATTTCGCAGCATTTTGTCGAGAGAATGAAACTTTGTTTTACGAAAGCGTCTCATCTCTTAAATGTTTGCCACTGCTGTCGTTTATCGTTTATCATTACAATGTTTCTTTGACTGCACAAATTGAGTCTATCATTAAATTAAATTGAAATACAGAATCTAAGCTTTGTTTGAGATTTTATAAATCACGTTTTATCTATCAAGAATAACTGACATAGTTTAATTAAATTCAAACGCGAATACATCAGACCTGAAACAAAAAACATCATTTTTAATAAACAAGCAAAAAAACCAAAGGAATGAAACAGTTATTAGAATACACATTTTTGACAGCCTCGTAGTTAAGTGGTTTATAAGTCTACTATGAAGCGAGATATCGGGTTCGAACCCTGGTTCGGAAAATTATAAACAGTGGCCCCGGCGGAGTTTCTTTATATAGTCGCACTCGTAGTTCAGACATGCTGAATCATATGCGGACGCACTAATTCGACTGGCAGAATATTCAGCGTGAAATGGTGTTTGTACTTGAAATGGTGCTTCTACTGTGTTTCGCTAACTGAGAAAGGATATCGGAGGCCCTCAAAAATGCCCCTAAAGCTAAATGGCATCTCTTGCTCTGTTGTCCACTATACCATCAAAAAAATAATAATATGTTTTTTATTTTATAACTAATTTTTATCGTCTCTCGACGGTAAACATTACTACCGCATCGTATATCGCGCTTTGGTTGTGTTGCAAGCTTATTACGCCGGTTAAGCGGGGTAATTTAGTGGAGCTCTGGTAACCTCACCTCATGTAGAAAAACACAGTACATGTACTATTTCACGTTGGTATTCTGTACGCCCGTGGTATCACTCCAGACGAGCTGACTAATTTAGTCCCAATGAATTATTTCTTGTTATGTTAATCATATGTTCTATTTCTACACTTATAAATTTAGTAATTTTGTACTTCGAACAAATAAAAATCTAAGTTTTCTGACTTCTAATTGCAACTATTATGATCAGTGTCTGCTATTTTTCAATTAATTGCAACATTCATTATTGTGCATCTCAAAAATACGTAACCTAAATAGTTGAATATAAATTTTATAATTAAAACTGAAATTTCTAGTAGGTAACAACTGAAAATTTATTTAAAAAACACGACGTATATATTGCATTCGGTAGCAATACGAATGATATTTATGAACAGTTAAAAAAACATAATTATGATTTTCCACTATAATAGTTTATTAGTAATATGGTTCTTATAAATCAAAATGTTGTGGATAACAGAGACTAAAACCGTATTCAGATTTAAAGGGGCTCATTGTGACCGTAAAAACATTTTCTCAACGTTACACAATTTTCAGCTTCTGACGGCTTCTGCAGAATTCCATTACGGGAATAGCCAAGTAAAGCCAACCTCCTTTATTTTATACCCTATTTATTTTTACATGTTCAAATAGGTACATTTAGGTCTCTTTAAACTTAATTAGTGTAATAAAGTTGTTAGCGGTCCCTCGGAATTGTTGGGTTAATAGCACTAAACTTGGGCGCAAAACTATACTACCTAAACTATTTCAGTTTAAAGTATAGTGTATGTTGTTTGGGGAGTTTTTATTTTTTAATACCATGATAGACCTACTATCCTTGCTATTAAATGTGTGATTTTATAATATACTTTTTAGTTAATTATCATTTAATAACAGTAGGTAGTTAATAAATAAAAGCTAAAAAATAAATTCTTGGTTTCATCCGTCTAATATACGTAAAATGTTGCTTAAATTAAATACTAAAACTTGTTTTGTATCATTACTGAAAATTAGATCGCATCTTATGGCTCTTAACGCATACTTGCACCCAGATTGAGATTATTTAAATTTTGAAGATAAAAATATTCATAATTAAAGAGAAACGTTAGAAAAGATTGCTATATTAGAATAACGTTCCTTTTAAATTAAAAAAAAGAGATCAAAGCTTTCATATATTTACGCCAACGTAAATATATGAAGCGACCGTTAAAACTAAATCCGACTTCAATAACACACGCTCAACTTTCCTTCAACCATTAAAGTTATCCTTATAAAATATTCCTAAGCAGCTGCGATGTTTGCCTCGTGAAAATATCCTTTTATTTACAAGGATTTTCTCGTCTAATATATGACCGTACCTGCCCATAATGTATAGCGCCTTTGTGTTAGAAACTACACCTGTAGTTGACGGAGATAACAAATTTTACATCGTAACATTAAATATCAAATAAGGTACTACAATCTCGGGTTTTATTATTCCCAATGGTAGGATACTGTTAATTTCTATGTTGAAAACAAGTAAAATTTGAATTAATTTCACTTTTGAATTGACATTCCCAGAGTCTTTAGTTATAAAACATATGATTCTATCCACAAATCATAATGCAGTATGAATGATTAGATATGAGATAAATCGTTTCATCATCATCAGCCCATTCAAGTCCACTGATCCTCCCCAGGATCAATCGCATAGTTAATTAAAATTGATATTAAACCTTGCGGGTTTCTTCTATGTATATCCCAGAATCGAATTAGGCATGTTAATAACTGGCGAAGGATTTTTTAATATGACCTTGTGATGTACAATAAAATGATTGGCTCAATGATAACAATAAAAAGTCTTATCGCCGAAGTGCGCAAATATCTGAGTGATCGTGATTTTTAATTTTTAAACGTATTTATGAGGTTGATATAACGCGTAATAGTTAATGGTCTAATATCCTATTATCTGTTGATATATCTGAAGGTGTACCTTTCGGCGTATTTAGTTTTCAGAAAATCAGTGATACATAATACATTTGGAAGACACCGGATGAATCTATTCTCTTAAAATATTAATGAAACTGGTTTATGTAGCAACGTGTCTCTTGCGATTATAAAACTTCACTTTATAGAAAACCGCAACGTAGTATTGAGAAAATGTCTCAACTGCGTCAGCCAATAACTCTACTTGCCAGGAAAAATAATACGTCAGATCAATTGAAAGAATTTTTTTCAACTGACTAGTAGCTCGCACAGGCTTCGCACTGATTTTTAATATCAGAAATAATCATTTTAAATAATAAAAAGGTAATCTTTTTGGTAATTTTTACAACTTGGGTTGTACTGGTTGCCTAATTTAATTTAATACAAAATAATTATATATCTTAAAAAGTTGTAGTATATTATTCTATAATGAATAGTTTTCACAGCGCACATGATGTAAGAATTTTACCGGATAATTTTTTTCACATTTTGGGTTTTATTATTTTATATTCAGTAAGCACAATTGTGTTTTGGTTTTTAAAAGACAATGGGCGGTTTCTTCCCAAGTATTGTAACATTTTTCTACCTACATCATTTGAAATATCTCAATGAGTGTTGTGTTTTTGTATCGGCATAACTCCGTATCTCGTGCAGGGAAACTGTTATAGTGGTATTATTAATTTCATAAAAATGTTAA
>DWCF01007410.1:0-10746 GCA_018230265.1 Delias oraia
GAAGTGGCAATGGGCTGGCCACATCGCTCGACGAACCGACAACCGATGGGGAAGAAAGGTACTCGAGTGGCGACCGCGTACCGGAAAGCGCAGAGTAGGACGTCTCGCCCCACGATGGAAAGACGATCTGACGAAGGTCACGGACAACCGCTGAATCCAGATTGCTCAAGACCGCCACAGTTGGGCGTCTTTGGGGGAGCCCTATGTCCAGCAGTGGACTTGAATAGGTTTATGATGATGAAGTCGATTACGATCAGCTGTAAGCAAAGTTGATGACTATTAACTTTCAAACTTGGCCTCTCTTTTTTTTGTCTTATTTGTTGGTGAGACGGATGGGGCTCGAACTCGAACAGATCATGGGCGCTAAAGAAGACCTCCCGGATGCAACATACGTTTACTCACAATTTTTTTGAGAACAGTTTAAAGAGGGTAGGCAGAAAATATTAGGTATGACATCACGCACGCATTGCAGTGTGTAGGTATTAAATTTTGTAAGCTGATGTTAGATATACTAAAATTATACTAATTAATATCAGGAAGTACCATAAAACCTTCACGGTCATAATTATAATATTAATAACTATGAAAATCACATTCAATTACGAATATTTTATATCACGCACGATTGAATCTCACTTCATGATTAATTAATATTCAAATTATTCCCCGTACTATCAAGGCTCGTGTATCTTTTAGCTTAGTGCAATTCACAAGGTGAAGAACATCTTATAAATTTTAATTGGCCAATGGTTTTTTATTGAAGAGAAACATTTTTTTAAAGAATAAGTAAGTAAATTGGCAATTTGTCGTACTGGCCACATTCATTTCAAACTTATACTATCCCCTCCATATATCTATTTACCCATGTGTTTGTATTTTGTAAACCGTCATTTATTTGTTTTTTCTACTTCTTTGTCCTATAACATTAAATTTCATCTATGTTTGCAGGTACATGTTCCTATACACTCCGCAAAATTGAATGCAAAGAATTCACAGTATTACAACTTAAATAAAAACGACTTCCTGGTGTTTTATAAGGTTTTAATTGTAGAACATTTATTTTATTTATCTCTTACGGGTGCACCCAAATAACAGTAATAATCTTAAATGCTAACTTATAGCTATGAGACAATAACAATTTAAACATATGAACAGTTTAAAAGAATAGGGCTATGATATGCGTACTTAGAATACTAGAGATAACCATTACTAATAAAGACAACAATTAAATCTACAAAAATAAATAAAGGGCACACGTGAAACCCATGCTAAGGCATATGCTGATGCAGTTATTGGGTCGGCTCGTCCGAAGTGATACCACGGGCTCTCAGAATGCCAGCGTGAAACAGTATTTATACAGTGTTTCGCTGAGTGAGCATATCTGAGGCCATTGAAATTATACCGCATAAGCCGCGTGAAAACCCGGCAATACAACCAAAGCGTGTATTATTGCCCGTTGATCAATGGGCGGCGATGATCATAGAGAAGATTCGCCTGCTCCAGTGCCTGAAATTATCATAAAAAGGAATATTATTAATGTATTTCTCGAAGAGCATCCAATATAGGCCCATTGACAGGGTATAATGAAGTTATGGCTTCTTACTACATTTTTGGGCAGACATATAAATATAGTTATCACTTATAAATATAATAATTGAAGTAGAAAGCATATCTTGTTTCGAACCCATTATAAGCAAAGTGAACCCGTGTGCAGGGCTGACCCTTAATGCATAATTATTTGAATAAATATGCATATGTATAATGCATATTTATACACTATCATTTAATCTGGACATTTACACCGTCTGATTCAATCCAGTTTTTCTAGTGTAATGGAATGTGGTCTACTATGCACCTGCTATTACATTGCGTTAACACTACAGTCTATACAATTAAATCGGTCCGAACAAAAAATTATTACTGCCCTATCACATGGTAAATATTAATTAGAACTGAAACTCTTTTTTTTATAAAATGTTTATTAATCGAGTCTGTTTATATTTAAGTACGTTTTCCAATAACTTCCCTGGTTATTTAATTTTTTTTAATGCGTAGTAACTATTGAATATGCGATATAGATTTAAGTAAATTAGTACCCATAAAATACTGAAGCGTGAAAACCACTCTCGACACGTTTTTTCACTAATAGCAGCCTCTCCATATGTATTTCAGAGCACTCGATGATCCTCAGCCGCAAATTTCTTCATATTAAAGCAAAATACAAAACTATTGTCTTATAAGCTGCCATGTTTGAATGAGAATAACTTTATGATGCAGACAGAAATCGACTAATATTTCGATAGCGTTATGTTTAAAAAATATACCAGACATTAATATCAATGCACTATATAAATAGAAACTTGAAAATATTAGAAGTTGAGAGCCTCGTAGATTAAAGATTTTAAAAGTGTACCATGAAGCGAGAGGTATCGGGTTCAAACCCCGGTTCGGACAGTTATAATTTAATTTGTAATTTATACGGTCTATGGAGGGCTTGACAGTGGCTGGGAGAGTTCCTTAATACTTTCGCACCCGAAGGAGAGCCATGCTGAAGTATAAGCTGACGCACTAATTGGGCCGGCTCGTCCGAAGTGATACCACGGGCTCACAGAATACTTAGCGTGTAACGGTAGTTATACTTGAAACAATGAGTGAGGATATCGGAGGCCCTTAAAAGTGCCGCTTAAGCGGCGTATAAAGTCAGCAACACAACCAAAACGCGAACTGTGGCGCGATTGTTCATGGGCGGCGGTGTTCTCTTAACCATATAGGAGACCCACTACCTCCGTTGTCTGCTATAGAATAAATAAAGAAAAAGTTTATACAGACAAGTCTACAATTACGGTTTTATTAGCCAAAATGTAAGGAACAACTACATATTTCTCTAGTTTGCGAAGGTCTACGCCAATGTTTATCGACAATATAAAGGAATTTCTCCAATACGAGTTATTATAGCTGTATGTTACAAATCTCGAACCTCCGAAATGGGATCCCGTATCCCCGGACGTAAGCTTAATTTATAACGCTTAGCGCAATAAATAATTCATACAATAGACCTTAGTACAAAATATTGTATATATATATTATTTTGTATATATAAAACATAATATTGTCAAAAGTTAAGATTAAGCTTCTACCCACGTTACTCGGTGATAATCGTAACTAAATAATGACTTCATTGTATTGTGCAAACTATGTTCATACACATATCGTATATAATTATAAGCCTACTAATATTATAAAAGAGAAAGTTATAACGACAGTGGATGGATGGATGGTTTGTTACTCTTTCATTCTTAAAGTACTTGATGGATTTTAATTAGACTTTGCTATTGCAAAGTAGCATAGCAGATGTATGAGCAATATTATTATATTGCTCATACATCTGATACAGGTTTATATAGGATTTATAGTGATATTGTGTAAATTGAATAAAATATAATAAAACAGCCACGTAATATGGGCGCGGTATGTGGCGTGTTGGTCAAGGGGATGTCTGCAAAGTCCAGTTAAAGTTCTATTATATTTTAAACTTAACGTATTCTGATTTTTGATGTAAAACAGATGCCTTGAAGGCATTACAATATTATGTTTATGAATCCATTAAATAATTATTAAATATTCAATAATTAGAATTCATTAAATAGTAAAATTTATCTCAACAAATATCTTTTATGTAAAATTCTCGAGTCTCATTGAGTCTCAGCTAAACTCCTCTGTAAACTACACGACCGATTTTTATTAAATTTGTTATAAATATCAGGTAGGTCTGAGAATAGTTCAACGTATATATGTCATACTCCTAAATGTTACTAGATATCCCACGTATTTTTTTTTAAATATTTTTATTTAAAGTGTGGAATTACAAAATATATATAATCCTAAATTTTTTAGCCTTCCACAACCAACCCCTTTTTTTAAATAGCGACAGCGAATTGTTATTAATAGCAAGACAATGACTGCCGGGGTCAGCTAGTAGTGATATAAATTCACATTTAATTTTTTGCAAACGAACAAGGCTTAGTTGCGAATTGTTGGAACATGCATTTGTATAAATGCTTTAAAATATTTTGTCCGAGTCAGCTGAAAGATTATTTATAATAGCCATTACCGGGGCGGTATTAATTAATAGTTAATTTAATATCTGAGTGGAACCTCGTTTACGCAGGTTGCAGTACCGGCTGGCACATAAATTAGGGGTGAACGATGCAGACTCGCTTGCTAAATGCTAATATCACTCATGTTCACATATACGCTGTCAAAAATAACCGCACGCATTAGGCTTGTTGTTTACGATATATAAAAACGACATATTGTTTAAAATATACATAAAATTACCTTTACAAAAAGAGCGTACCTAATTCCATAAACGGCCGCAACGCACCCGCGGCCTATCAAAGGTCAGCCTTTGATAGGCCGCGACAAACCTTTGACAACCTCAGGGTTGTCCATGGGCGGAGGGCCACTTTTCCTAGGTGAGCCTCTTGCTCATTTGCCACCGTTTTCAAAAAAATAGAGTCAAGAGTTCTTTCGTAATAAAAATCCGACTTCTTTTCAAAACATTTTTTATTGTAATAAAACTTACCGCCATCAAAAACGATTGAATTAGTGAGCAGTTACTTTGGACACAGGAAAATAGAATGATGGAATCTATTTTTAGATAATGTAATGATTGATTGGATGAAAAAACTATGACAGTTATATTAATTTATAACAATGATGTGTTCATATTATCTAAGTCGCCAAATACGAAGCTGGATTCAGTAATGATGCGGTTATTATTATAATTGTTTCCGAATTTCTATAGCTCCATCTATCGATAATATTTTGTACAGTTGCCATTTCGCCACCATGCGGAAAAAGTGTGGGCGGAATAGAGTATTGATCGAAAATCAATGAATTATAGCGCCATTTTGAACTTTCACATGTAGTTGTGTTTCAAGATTCTGGTTTGTTGAGGAACACCACAAGGGATATAAAAGGTCAGTGTGCTTCCTTTGCTTCCAGTCTCCATTTATGTCTGATTTTGCAATTAACCGTATATAGTCCACTAATTTTAATAAACATTTAATCGTGTTAAAATAAGAGCGTTATCGCCGTTGCTCACAATTTATTTCTTATTTTGTACTCGATAATATCTTCGTGTCATTAAAATTGAAACAAATATAAATGTGACATCTACACTTCTTAATGTAGACTAGAATTACGTGCAAAGATTCCATAACAATTTTAAGAATTACGGTACACCTTAGTTATCCATAACTACAGACATCTTAGTTCACTTATAACAAAATAGATGGCACTGCAATTAATTAAAAATTACAAACTACTGATCAATTTATTAACCTCGCAAGGTCTTGCAAACTATGTTAAACGTATTTAACCCAGTTTATATGCTGACAAAATATTTTCTAACATTAGTTTTATAAACAGATAGATTTAAAAATACATACACTAAATTTATGTAGTTTAAACATTTTGAATGTTTTTCGTACAAGTAGATACAACTAGCCAAACAACGGATTATTGAATTTATGAAATTTCAGCTGTAATGAAACCCAACATTGAAGGAAGCCAATGACCTGTTTATCTTTTCGATTTTCTTTATACCAATACCATTGATAAAATCTGTATCTACTCAGTTGAGCAACACTTTTTCTGTGAGATATTAGCTGTAGATAATGTAAAAGAATATAAATGTGGTCCAACCGTCTACCTAATACAATATGTGTAACATACGTTTTATATTATGCAAATAATAAAATTATTGTTAGATTATGTTAGCATGTAGGTCAAAAACACTACATGAAGGCATATTGTATCAAGAACAGTTTTGCGGTTAGCAATGTCGTGACTAAATATTTCATAAAAGGCCTTTTATAAATAGGTACCTATTAGCTTGTTAGTATTAATATTTAATTCTAGGTATTATATTAAATAAAAACGTAAAAACTTTAACGCGAAGAAAGTTATAATTTCATGGAGGTATTTTTAAGTTCTGAAGACCTAATTTACACAATTATATACAAATAATTGATATATACGAATAAATTTACGATTTGGCACTAAGAAATATTTTGTTCTCTTTATAAAAAAATTAACTAATTTAATCGATAAATTAAATAATGAAAAAGAATTTTCCAACTAAATAATTTCAAATAAATTGTAGATATTCATAAAAGAATATTAAAAAAAATTAGTAAAATTTCTCGATAGAGCATTGTAGAGCATACTCGAATTTATACCAGTATCGTTATATCCACTGTCAAATGAAACCACAAAGTTGTAGGAATCCCATCAAGATACACGCGTCTATATTTCGTAGGCAATTTGTAACAAAAAAAATTGTCTATGCAATGAATAATTAAATCCAATTGTCAGTGATGAGAAATTAATATTTATTATAAGTTATAATGCCTGTTAATTACGGAGCGACCGATGAAAATGAGAATGGGGTGCATAGTGCAAAAGAAGCGACTGAGGAATATGTAAGGTAATGTATTTATTATATACTAGGTATATATATCCTACAGCAATTTTCAATTCAGGCAATTTACAACACTCGCGAGATAAATAGGACACAAGACCGTGTAGTTAAGATACATTGACGCTTCCTTGTATAGAATTAGGTTTATCACATCGAGAATTTTAAGTTTAATGCCTATTCGAGTTTAAGTTCTAATAAGTTTTTTAGACAAAAAAATCTATGGATTCACTACATAGGTTACAAGTAACGGTTAGAAATGGTAAAACAGTATAAATTGTTAATTACAAAATCAATTACGTGTTAAATTTATATCATCATCACTCCAATGCTGGACATAGGTCTATTATACACCTATTATATTCTGTAACTCGTTAATAATATTTCAATAAGCATATTAAAAATATATTAATAACTGTGCTACATCATAAATAATTTAATTAAATATACCATAGGCGCTGTCCACGATTCTGATGCCTTAAATTGATTTTTAGGACTGGATTATGTATTATTATAAAAATAATATGAAAGCGATAAAAGAACTTGGTTTTTATTATCCACTAGACCATTCCGAACTAAACTTAGTGTTTACTACGATTCGATTCGATAGAAATTATAAATTCAGTTTCAGCAGGAGATATTTTTTTTTTGTTGCGTGGTAATCGAGTTCTTATAGCAAAAAATTGCTCTAAATAAAAACTATAATGAATATTGGATTAGTTTGATTAAATGTACAGTTATCATCACTAAATTAAAAAAAATGATTTTTTTTTATTTTGGTACTACATCTCTTCATATTTTTTATCTGTTTCTTCTTCTTATATTTATTTAATTTGATTCACGCAAAGCGTTATCAAACATAAAAATATAACGAACCTAATTGAAATTTGAGTTAATTTTATTTTTAAACTATAGAAAATTTTCTCAAAGTGCTCAATCCATAATGAGAAATACTCATAAACCCTTATTGAGCATGAAAGTAAGGTTTGCTGTTATATATTAACAGTTTAAATCTTATTTTGTTATTTTTATGTTATTTTTTAACGGAGAACGGAGTGGTGAGTGAGAGGTGGTTCATAGAATTATTTTTTAGCTTATGTGTTTATGTCACAATTAACTTTTACGGCTTGGAAATAAAAAAATAGAAATATGCTGACATCGGGTTTCTTTTATGACTATTCACTTCGTGATGATTGTTTATGTATTTTAGCGTACCGATGAGACGAAAATGGTGGGTTGTAAATCAAAAATTTTTGTATGGCTTGGGGCATGTGTACAACGATCTCTGTGCCGCGATGTGGTTCTCCTATATGCTGCTATTCTTACAGGCGGTTATGCATATGCCTGCTGTACTAGCTGGAATAATGCTACTTTTAGGTTAGTAATATGATACTGGGCTTCCCAAAGATATAGGTAAATGAAAACAATTTTATTAGTTGATGAAATAAAGCTTTGGATGAACTATTATGCGTCTAGATGAATAAATAAATAAACCCTGAAATTGATCTGGTCATTACATTACGAAAACATAACCTTAGAATTTTATTAATTACTTATTTTACGACTTAGATACATTAATTTATGGTAAAATTTAATACCCGGCAATACTTGTATTAAATCCCCTTGAAAAAATTATAAATTTAACGTTCAATTACCTCTTTGTGAAAGAAAATGTTGTGAAGAGAGGTTATACGATTATGGGCGTCAAGGGCTTACTATTACAAAGCCGGAGTGATTTTCAATCTTTTATGTTTTTAGGTCAAGTTATAGATGCTTTAGCCACACCTGTTGTAGGGGTATTAGCTGATAAGTTCAACACCAAAAAGAAATGGCATTTAACTGGTAAGCAGAATGTAGCCCTTAATAGAAAAAATATTTTGTATTACTCATATATTCGAGATGGTCATTTGACTTAAACTTACAAATCCTTTAAATTTTCATACTAATTCAACCGCAGACTTTATCCTGCCCGGTACCTAACTGGATCCGATTTTTTATTATATTTTTGCCAATTTAAACAATATCATAATACATTATATACGTTAGGTATTGTTATAATGTATGAATTATATTATTGCAAAATTTCTTTAAAATCCGTTTAATTATTTTCCCGTCGCTTAATCTAAATAAACTTTTGTTTATTATAATAGTAAGATGATCATAAAACATGTCATTTCAAATTTTTATTATGGCATGTCTTTGAGAAATATTAGAAAAAAATGTAAAAGTATATTTTGTGCGACTTTTAAACAGATTTACGCTACCAGTCATGTGACATGTGATGGATTTTTAAAATTATAATTGTTTTTTTCAGGTTCCACATTAGTGATCTGTTCATTTCCATTATTATTCGTAAGATGTTGGGGCTGTTGGCCTGATGCTGAATTTAATTATCCGGAAAAGTGGATGGTGTTTTATTATTCAGTACTGATCACAATATTTCAAGTTGGTTGGGCGGTCGTGCAAATCTCTCATCTAGCAATGATACCAGCCATTTCCGACAGCTTGCAAGTACGATCGGAATTGACGTCTATACGGTGCGAATATAAAAATTATGCAGTTCTATGACATCTCAATAGTATATATATATATATATATATATTTTAATTCTATAACGGATAACGGAGCAGGTGGGTCTCCTATGGTAAGAGAACACCGCCGCCTATGAACAACTGCGTCACCGTTCACACATTGGTTGTGTTGCCGACTTTTTAGGCCGTTTAGACTCTGCGAAACTAACTTAGAACAAGTACCGTTTCACGCTAATTCTGTGAGCCCGTGATGTCACTACGGACGAGCAGGTCCAATTAGTACGTCAGCGTATGTTTAAGCATGGCTCTGCCACGTATATATAAATTCAATTAAATTTAGATATAATTTTTATTATTTTCTTACAGTATAGAATTAAAAATATTTCTTTTTATGTTTACTTTCCTCAGAAAACTTTTAATCAAAGACATCTGAAGAATTTTACAATACGAGAGTTTGTATACCTATGGCATAAATATTATTATTATACATTATATTATATACTATTACATAAACTTGCTACCATAATTACATATTATTTATAAAATTCATATCTATTTAAAATTACTTGCGTTTCATACCTTAGGTTTTCCATAAATTTATAATTTTATTCTTCTAATCGTCAGAGATGAGAATTAAGATGATGTTAAAATCACAAATATTATCTCAGGACACATTAACTTAATTAAAATTAAATTTAAAAAAAATGAAGTAATTGATTCGAAGCAATGATTAAATCTATCCAGTTATCATTATTTAAATATATCAAATAATGAATTGTTTTAAATGATTGGAATATTTATATATTAAAATAGAACTTACGAATAGAATTTTTAGAATTGAATATTTACGAAGTATGTATTTTTCACTTCTATGATAGACTAAGAACAGGTCTAAATCTACAAGTGAAAAAAAGTGTTAATAAAAGTACTTTCTCATCTCATCAAATGAAAATCACAAAGCGAAATTAGTATTACTTGTCTATAAAATACTTAAATGTTGAATAGTTTATATGAGTTATTCGGGACACCTAATATGCTCTGCATAGTTAACCAAATATATTGTATTGGTTTCCAGTTATATGGCTTCGGTGGTATCGAGTTTGACTGTGTATTTTATAACATGGGTAGTTTTGAGAGCAACTAAATATAGCACATCGATTGGACCGACAGATGATTACAAATTTCGGGTAAATATTTGCCAATTTTATTAATTACAATAGCTGTTATGTTATGTAAATCATGGATTCAGCTGCCAGCAGAGGTATTGCCAAACCAATGCGACTTGGGGACCTCCAAGAAAACAGTCAGATATTTTTTTTGGATCTTGACTTAAATTTAGTGTTTGTTTTCTTAGCAGTATCCAATTGTGCGTAAGTATGGGTATGTGCTTGTTAAAATAACTAATACGAATTGAATACGGATGAGTGTGCAAACTCCATCTGTGGGAGAGCCATACCGAAGCAAATGCTGACACACTAATTAGGTCAGCTCGTCCGAAGTGAAACCACGGCTCTTAGAATACTCAGCATGAAATGGTACTTGTACTGTGTTTCGCAGAGTGAGTGAGGATATCGGAGGCCCTAAAAATGCCGCTTAAGTGCGGCCTAAAAAGCCGGCAACAACCAATGCGCGGGCTATGGCGCTGTCGTTCATATTCATATTATACCAGCAAGCCGGTACTTTTAAAATTTAATCCAAAACAGTTGTATAAACAATATTTTTGGGTTTTAA
>DWCF01007411.1:0-10745 GCA_018230265.1 Delias oraia
TTATAAGTCTACCACGAAGCGAGAGGAATCGGATTCAAATCAAAGTCTAGACAAAAAAAAATTATAAAAGTTCGGTAAATCGAAGGGCGTGACAGTTGACAAGCGAGTGTCTTAACACTGTTACACCCGTGGGAAAGCCATGGTGCAGCATGTACTGTAACTAATTCGACCTGGTTGTTCGTAGTGACAATACGGACATACAGAATGCTCAGCATGAAACGGTACTAGTACCGTTTCGCTGAGTGAGGTTTCGGACTCTCTTGAAATTATACCGCTTAAGCGGTGTAAAAAGCCACGACTTGTGGCGTGGATGTCCACAGGCGGCGGTGTTCTATTACCATATAGGCTCATCTGTTCCGTTGTCCGGTAAACCATAAAAAAAGCACTTTATAAAACTTCAGCAATATTTATTTCTTCCGCGAATTCTCACAAAGGCGCCCATGCTAATGAATAAAAAGTACACAGTATTGATGTCGATTGTCGAATGTTCTAGAACTGTCTAGTATGTCATCTGTTCAGCTCTTATAACAAAGCAAATATCTTGTTTATTAGAGTATATGGAAGAAATTCGCGAATCAATTCATATTCATTGTTCTCTTCAATATAGCTTCATGGAGTTCTGAATGGAACGAGACATTCATATGAAAATCTAGTTAAATAAAAGAGTTGTGTCCCAGTATGTAATTTAGTTATTCTGCATATGAACGAAGTCACCGTATTGAATATAATTTATTATGTGTTCATGTTATCTAGTTTGCATCATCGTTTTAATTAACTCCGTAATGTGCTGATAACTTTTAATGAAACTTTAACATAGTAATTAAATCTCGATACATTATTATTCCACCATATTTCATAATTACGTTATATGATAGGTGTTATTTGATCGAATATTAATAATTCGGTTACTAGTGGTTAAAATTTAAATTTTAAATTGTATTTTTTGATTCAGTTATTGTGAAAGTATATTTGAATGATCGCTAAAAGGGAAAAGTTAATGGTTAATGAAAATATTTCTACTTTAAGCGAATAAAATGAATTGAACAAAATGAATTGTACGCTATCGTTAAGGCAGAGGTACCACGTTAGATTCTGGGTCTGAATAAAATGTATCCGGGATTTGCAAGGGTTTTACAGTAGCTGGGCAAGTGGCTTTACACTGTATAACCTGTGGAAGGTCCACATATGAAGCTTATGCTGATGTACTAATTGAACCGGCTCGTCCAAAATGATACTACGGGCTCATTGATTACTTGCCTGTTTCGCTGAGTGTGGGAGGATATAGGAGGTCCTTGTAAGTATACCACGCACGAGGCGTAACACAATCTCGACTTGTAGGGCAGTTGCCCACCCACGGGCGGTAATTTCTCCGTTATCCATTATACAATAAAAAAAGGTAGAAACAACTACAGGTCAGCTTATAACTCTTGTTATTCACGGCAATTGAATATTGCTGAAATTGTTTTTAAAATTGGTAAATATTAAAACAAACATTAGTAAATTTAACTTATATTTGTAATACAAAATGCAGAACATTAACTTATATTAATTAGTAAAAAAATTAACAATAAAATATTATAAATAAATATTAAATAAGTAAAATAATATAAAATAATAATAATTATATAACTAAAATATTATAAAAGTAAAATGTAAAAATACAATATTAACTGTAAACTAAAATATAATTCGGAATAATTCTTAATAGATTTTATAATTAATAGAACTACAAAAGTAGTAACATACTAAATACTACTACTACTTCATATGATATTATTGATTTAAAGTAGATAAATAATAATATCTTAGACAATATTCAAAGTAGGCATGTTTTTATCCATATTTGAAATATAATTTTTCAAAGCTAAAGCATTATTTTCACAAAAAGGCCACTTCTTAAAAGAAATCAAAATTCTCAAAATCACGAACAAAACAGTAAGCAATATTATAGGAAAAATTTGATTGACAGGCGACATCAAAATTTGATCGTTATCTATGAATACAAATTAAAGTGGCTTTTAATAATATAGTTATGGCAATGACGAGGGTAAACCCTTAAAAATGGATATTAATAAATTATTAACTTATATTTGTTACCTTTGTGTCTGTCTATCAATCATCCTTAATTAAATTTTGATAATTCATAACCTCATCAGTCGTTTATTAGTTAATATAAGAAAATAAAAAAGTAAAAAGTGAAAATATAAGACAAAAAATAAAAATTATAGACATACAATTATACGCCCTTAAACATAAATGACAGTGGGCTGGACACAGCAAGATACACAGACAAAAGATGGACTAAGAGGAAAAAGAGAAAGAGGGCGCCCTCAAAAGAGATGAATAAAGAAATGAAAGCAGGAAGTGAATATGGACAGACATAGAGAAACCCAAGACGAGGTTCCAATCAATTAATTTAAATCAGTTAAATAACTGTAGAATTGGAAATAAAAAAGCCTTTATTATAATTATTAGCTACGATAACTAATATTACAAATATTTTATTATATCAATTATAGGTTAAAACATCGACTTCAAAATAGAAAATTCAAATTGAGCGCGCTCTAGAACATACGTATTCAGGAGCGATTATATATATTTGCTCATGAAATTATAATTAATTGGTAAAATTAATTTAAAAAAAATCAATTCCATCAATTCCACATCTTTAGAAGCGGTAAATTTAGCGGTAAATAAATTTCTTATAAAATCATATTCTATTTTGAAGTCAAATTAAAATTAAACTTCTACATATAAGACATATTTTGTTCATGCAACATTGCTATAAAAATTTAACAGGCGTTGCGTTTAGCATCTAGATAGATCAGGTAAACTCTTTTCCTTGCAGTATGCGTAGGAAGAGGGCCAGGCCTTGAAGCCAACTCGATCATAAATACGTTTAGCACATCTGACGTCATCAGCCAAATCTTCATTTAGGAGATCTATAATATACAAGACTACATTCATATACATATCAATTAAATTTGTCCTATAAATATAGTATGGCATATGATGAAATGATCCGACCTTTACTGTCCTGAATGGTAAGAGAGAGAAAGTATGCTTCTTATATATCACTCAAGACAGTACACTTGCACTGTAAAGTTACATTCATAGTCAAAAGTACCTCTTGAGTCCATAACCTCTTTTATGAAATTGATAACAACAAAATCCATAGATAAATAACCTTATTTTTTCTCTAATATTCTCTCTATTAACCCAAAGATATAAAAGATAATTAAAATTATATCAGTTGGTATGCTTTTAAGTGACATTTAGTGTAAAAAAGCTTACAATTTATCAACTAAATATAAGTGTGTTATAAAATATAATAAAATTTTGAAAAATTATACAGTATTCTCTAGTCCAAACACCGCACCAAATCTCACATAATGTCGTTACTATGTCACGCACACAGAGCATAATACTATAAAAACAATTACGCTATATGTAAAAGCAACGTTGGGCTTGAGCTTGATACAATTAGTTTAAATATATTTGAACTAGGCAAATATTTAAAAGCCATCTTTGTTTGCATCACCTGGAATATGGCTGAACAAACTCTGTAAGACTTTTTAAGATACTTTTATGGCAAAGTATGTAGCTTAAATATCCGATGTCATTAATTATTTTAATTAAGTTTTATATTTTTCTAAATATTATTCTAACAAATAAATATAGCTTTTTACAATATCTTGTGGGAGAGAGATACGGTAGATAATGCGGACGCAATGAATGGGCCGACTCGTCCGAAATGATATTACGGGCTCACAAAATGCTCATTGTGAAACGGTACTTGTACTGTGTATCGCTGAGTGAGGGAGACCCTTAACAATGCCGCTTAAGTTACTGTGGCGCGATTGTCCAAGGGCGGCGGTATTCTATTACCATATAGGAGTACAACCTGCTCTGTTATACTCTATTGAAAAAAAATCTTTGTCAAGAAGATTTGCAATAACGATAAAGCAATTGCGACGTTGGTTTCAATTAATGTTTGTAAATAATTTCCATCTTATTTCGAATTACTAGTGTCTTAACCTATTTTATTTTACAAGGAATGAGAATGATACCTTCGCATTTCATACTACAATTTCCGCCTTTTCTTCCTTTTTTGCACCAGTCCTTGTTGTTAATCTGAAATCAATTTTAAGCTTTTAAAATTAATTTTATTCCTACGTTTTTGGGTGTGTCTATGCAATCATAGTTGCTTAATGAATGAATTAATAAACCGTTATTTTGTTTGATTAGCAGTATTCGAAAGGGTTTGTAGCTACAAAGATCCATTAGATTCATTGTAAAAATGGATGTTACAATATCTACTTGATATGAAACTCTAGAATTTTCCTCAACTCATAGACCCTTACTTAGACGTTTCACGATTGGAAAATATTTCCGTCTAAAATGGTCGAAATATAAAATAGCGGAAGCCCTATCCAATATGGTGACGTTTATTCCCTGTCTACGATCGTCTCTGAACAGCTCCGTCACTCTATAGGATTTCAAGCCAATTCAATTTGCAGAAAATACCATCCACTCGGTCTTTATTTCCAACAATTTCTCTATAGTATAATATAAATGCTGTTAATATGACATAATGATACCATTAGTTAAGTAATTAGTTTTAACTGATAAAATTTATATCTATTTAAATATTTCATCATCATTTCGGCCGTAGGACGTCTACTGCTGGACATAGTGCCTCCATGGACCGCCATGCATACCATTAAAAATACACCTTAAGTATTATGTGGTATTATAGTTCTGTATTAGGGTAAGAGAGAACGAATTTTTTAAACTAATTCAATAAGCTCTAAGCTCTAAGTATTATAGTTCTATCTATTTCCAAAAGGAATTTGCAATTAATAGTCATTAAAAGAAAAACTTTACTTATTTCTTTTTCATTATATCTGAATTCATAATACATGCTTCTACTTTCTTTTCTATATAGTCTATTCTCACATTATATATTTTTTATGATATAGCGGATGTCTACATGGTAAGAGTATACCGCCGGCCATGGACAACCGCGCCACAATTCACTCTTTGGTTGTGTTGCCGGCTTTTGACGCTGATAAAGCAGTATAATATCATGGGTTTCTGATATCCTCACTCACTCAGCGAAATACAATACAAGTATTATTCCATGTTGGTATTCTATGAGCTAATGATGTCACTTCGGAAGATCCGGTCCAATGGATGCGTCAGCATGGATCTACCACGAATGAAAATGCATATAAATCTTAATTTGAATTTAACTTAAGCCATTTCTTTATTATTATTATTTCATGTCGTCTAAAATCTAAAGAATTGTCATATTTTTAAACCAATCAAACATATTTCTAAAGTATTATAGTTCTAGAAGGAATTGTAAATAACCATCGGCCTAATCAATTTCTTTTTACATTACATCTAATTTCATAAAATATGGTTGTCCGTTTTATCACACATTATATATTTGCTAAGCAGTCCTACTCGGTACTTATTATAATAACCAATCTGTTATACTTTTAATTTGCTGTGTGACAAAATTATTTTGTCTGCTAAGAAAAGCCACTTTCCCATTTTTATTTATTTGAATATTTACTCGCTGATAGAATGGTTTACACCTTATCGAAAGAGAAAAAGCTCTCTGGCTCAACGAAAATAAGCTTAATTCTTCCTTAACTAGCACAAGGGAGTCTCCTGTGAGACGCGAACTTTGGCTTGGGCCGTCATGGGAGATAGGTGCCTCTGAAGGGCTGAACAGTGTCTCACCGATCTGAGGCTGAGATCGAAGATCGGCCTTTGCCATCGTTTTCGGCGAACCACATATGTCTCCTACTGGTTTTATAAAAAAACTACAAGTATTAAATGCACGTAAAATATACAAGATTAACCTATAACTCATAATGATACCGAACAGAATGAGAAGCAATATTGTACTCATAATTAAAATACTAATACTACCGCAATTACGAGTTTAATTGGATTTACAATTCTGTCGCAGTATGTTCAAAATCAATAGTTATTAATTAAATATCAAAATTACAGTTCGGATTGATTGTCAATAGGCAAGCTTTGTTGATAATTTTCATATTAAATGTCACTAACGAAGTATTAACGGATTTGTTTACAATCCGTGATGGTTTATATCTAATCAGGAATTTATAAAATTATATTGTGTCTACATATTTTAAATCTCTGCATTGAATCATTTTAAATATAAAATACTCGAGTCACAATTATTCTATAGACTGAATATTATAAATTAAATTAAATTCATACCGGATATCAAAACCAATACTTTCGGCCACAATGTAAAATGTGATTAACCAACTTTTAATTAATTATTGTTATTTTATATAAAGTTATTTACCCGAGAGAGAGCCATGCTGAAGCATATGTAGACGCACTAATTGGGTTAGCTCGTCAGAAATGATATCATGAAGTCAGAATTGATTGAATTTGAACACTGCTCAGCGTGAAACGATACTTGTACTGTGTTTCGCTGAGTGAGTGAGGATATCGGAGGTCCTTGATTGCTCCTTCACCAAAAAAGCCAATATAAAAACACCCCAAGCGCGGTGTCCATGGGCGGCGGTGTTCTCTTATAATGTAGGAAAGTTGATTCGTTGTTCGATATACAATTAAAAAGTAATATATGTACTTTTGAGCTATAGCATAGCTTATTAGGTTTCTTTTTAATTTCGTTTAGCATAAAAAAGAATATCAAATAAATTTAAAAGCTCTTCGTCCATATAGTTGGAGATTGCAAAAATTACAATCGTTTATTAAATCACTGGACCGCAATATTAATCGCATAACCGCACTGAACATGCATTATTTTGGTCTGTCCTCAATTTACTGCAACAGTAGCAACTGATAATTTATTTATTTATTTTTATAATATGAGGCACGACCACATAATATAAGAAATACTATCACAGATAAATACACCAAATTCGACACATAACAATTCAGATAATCATTTATTATTTAAAAATATAAATGTTTATACTAAAATATATGAGATTAAATCTCTACTAAACCAGTTGAAACATTATAAACATTCCTCATAGGTAAATTAATTGTAAAAGGTAATTTTATTATATTGTAGTTGTTACTTTTGAACTCTTCAATGTATAATTTTATAAAGCATATAATATGGAATTTCTTCAGTTACAAAACGCATCTGAAAAGAGAATCGTATCGCTGAAACCCAGTAAATTATTAATATTATTATGAATACTATGTTTTATTGATGCAATCAACAAAGTAGCGGGCAAACGCAATTTTTTATAAGTTAAAAAATATTACCATATTTATATAAACTAAAATATTTGTATGCATGTCGTGTCATAAAAGCTATTACAGCGACATTTGAACCGTAAACGGTACAAAAACGTCAGATACGCACATATTCGCGTCGAGCGCGATAAAAATGTAAATTTCAGCGGCACAGCGCTGCATTTTGTATTTTGTCAGCAAACACGTTTTTAATTAATTCGCTTATTTATTTGAACGTGTATTGATAGCGCTGCGGGGTATTAAGCGGCGTATTGAGCTGCAATATTGGCGACGACGTTGGTTTAAATTATTTAAGGGCTTAGTTGGGAAGGTTCTGGACGAGAGATTTTTAACCACTCTTTATTGCACATATAATATAATGATATTTTAAAAATGATTTATATATAATATGTTAAATAAAAGTTAATTATGTTTCTGACAAAAATTTCAGAAGCTACATTTAATGTTCTTTCTTATATATTATACACAATAATATTTAAAATAATTTTAAATTATACTATTCATTTTTTTATAGAAACGTTGACAAACAAGGAGGAGGCTCACTAGGTAAGCAGTCCTTCGCCCATGGACACCCCTAGCTCTTGCAGAGTCACGGGTGCGTTGCCAGCCTTTAAGGAATATGTACTCTTTTCTTGAAGGTGTCCACGTCATTTTGGTTTTGATATACCCCTGCTTGCAACTATTTCCACAGAGTGGCAGCGCGCGGCTCAAAATGCCTTAAAAACACTCAGTTGTGGAACGAAAAACATCGAGGTGATAACATAAAAATAATTTGTATCTATATTCATATTGCAAAAAGACTGTCATTTAAAATGACAAAACAATAAAGAAAAACATTATCTAAAGAGGTTTTTATTTATAAATATATATCCTTATAATTATATCTGCATATAATTATACATATTAGATATATATATATATATATACATATATATTATATATATAATATATGGTTTAAGAAGTTTGATCTCAAGTTATAACTAACTTCTAACGAGTGATCAAACTTTAACTAGATTTGAAATTTCTATAACTTTGAAATGCTTAAAACATAATACAAACTTTTGTTTAAATGTCAATATTAGATCATTATGATATCCAAAGTTTATGACGTTCTAAAATTCACCAACAGAACACCAGACTATGCTGTGTATAATAATATAACATGTTATAAAGGCAGTGCTTTATATTATGTTGTCGAACTTTGGTATGGTTGTACAACTTTGGATGGACTAAGTTATTAATAAAGAGTTGTTAACTCTTTTTTATGACATTTTTTTGTCGTTGATTAATTATGATTTTTTTTTTATTCGTTCCAAAGCACTTCAGTTTGAAAAAAGATTGATAATATTGTTGGTTTCGTATTACTTGCGCATATAATAAGTATAAAACATAACAAAATATAAGAAGTCAAAATAGAGAACGATTACTGAAGGAATCCAACAGTGAAAATGGGCCATACAATAAGAGTTACCGGAATGTGGAATAAAAGTGTTCTATATCCTTGAAAATAGAATCGCGGCAAACTATATCGTAAATGGGAGGACACTATAAAAGCTACTTCAGGAAGAAAAGGTCCAGAAAAGTATGGAACAGGATAGAATGGTAAGGAATTATGGAAGCTTTTACCAAATATGTGTAGAGAGAACAACCCGTATGTCGACTTAGAGTCATAAAGTAAAAGTAGTATTAAGTTGAAAGTATGCTTCTGAATAATGGCTTATATTATTATTAATAGATGAATTTCTCTGTTGGCTTGGAATGTTTGTTGTTCTTTATTGCAACAATAATGTTATATGTATATATAAAAAACGATATCTTAATCACACTTTTTATAACTTAACCGCTGGACTGGTTTGGCTGTAAGTCGGTTGCGATGTAGCTTAGAACCTGGAGGACGTAGAATTTAAAAATGGAGGGTAATTTTAAGTGTATTTGTTTTAAGGTTTTAATGGGCCCATGAATTGCTGAGGGATCATAAATGGACCCGGTAAATTGCGTACCGGGCAGGATAACGTCTGACCACTAGTTATTAAAAAATAAAAGCGGTCAATAATAAATTAATACTAAAATCTTGGCTAATGAGAGCTATTGCGGATAAGTGGTTATGTCTCCAAGTGAGAGAGTAATTAAGAACGGGTTCGAATACCCAGAAAATGAGGCAATGTTTGAGTGTTAACACGCGTTTATATGATTTCAATTTGAAACGTTGAGTAGAGTGGGTAGTGAAAGTTACAGAATGGGATAGAATGTCTCCATCCCACATCGCACCCTAAATTATTAAGTCATATGATTAATCTCTCCGCGTGAATGAACACTCCGAAGAGGTTTCAGTTGTTGTGAATGTGATCAAGCAGGGTACAAGCTGGGGATTAGCAATCTCGCGTGAAAGTATTAGCTCACTGCGTTATTTACCGCCCTCCACACATCTCGACGACTTCTGACCTTATATTTTAGGGATGGCATTGATTTTTACACGCTGTTTTGATCTTTCAATCTCTTAAATTATTTTAGAGGTTTTTATTTAACAAACTTTATCAACTTCTAAAGAACTTGATCGCATTTTTTTTTGGATATTTGTGAATAAAAGAACTACGACTGACTACTGAGAGCCTCGTAGCTTAATGGTTTTTAAAGTGTACCTTGAAGCGAGAAGTCTTTATTTATTGAATAGCAGGTAACAGAGCATGCGGGTCTACTTTATGTTAAGAAATCACCGCTACTCATGGACAAACGCGCCACAAAGCACGCTTTAATTGTGTTGCCAGTTTTTTACGCCGCTTGAGAAGTATAATTTCATTAAAATCAAATAAACACAGTATAAGTACTGTTTCACGCAAAATTTTATTCAGTACGCAACTGATAAATTACAATAATCTTGATCAGTTTGCAACACTGAGTAAAAAATAGTGCATCTAATGAAAAAATAACATCATATACTCTATTTTAAATAAGATATTTTCAATTTATTACGTCAAATATGTATTTATAGTAAATTTTCTAAAAGAATAAAATAAATATTGAATTAAATTGCAAAAAACAATCAGTTTCAACCCTACATTGTCCCGTCTGAATTCAACGACTTCGATTTGTCGATACCGTCTTTAGTGGTTTCAATTTAGTGTACTAAGTCTTGAGAAACGGTTCTCTGAGTAATCACATGTTGGCTAGAATAATACGGTTTCGCTGAAATGGGACTCGT
The DNA here is from genome assembly GCA_018230265.1 of Delias oraia. NCBI lineage: Eukaryota > Metazoa > Arthropoda > Insecta > Lepidoptera > Pieridae > Delias > Delias oraia. Next base: position 10,487 of record DWCF01007411.1, read on the forward strand.
CCGGGAAATAAGTAATATATTTAGATCTTGTTGAATCAGGAAGATGTTAATATTATTACATTTTATTAGTTTATATTTTACAAAAATAGGATAATTGGTTCTAAGGCAAGATTAATGAATTTTCGCTCGTGGGAGAGTCATAATGAAGCATGTGCAGACGCACTTATTGGGCCGGTTCGTCCGAAGTGATACCACGGGCTCACAGAATACTCAGCGTGAAACGGTACTTGTAGTGTGTTTCGCAGAGTGAGTGAGGATA